>CM031239.1:905380790-905536262 GCA_018340775.1 Taxus wallichiana var. yunnanensis
AATTATGGAATTTGAGTTAATGGTTGATGACACTATGGCATCCCCTATTCTATTGGATGGTCTGTTTTTGGCATCCCCTGCAAGGTTCAAAATTGAACTCATCGCATCCCGTCAAAGGCTTTTTGCCCTGTCCAAAAGTGCCAAAGAAAATTTTCCCGTAATTAAAAAAATCTAAAAATTATTTGACAATAAGGAAGTTTAGAATTTTATTTAAATTGTCATTAGAAGGGAAACGTTTCAAATTTCCCATCATTTAATTCAACATATACAGTTTTAAATCCTTAAGTAAACTATTCATGGTGATTTGTCAACAGGGCATTAAAAATTTAAAAGTGAAACAACTTTTGAACTCATTAAAGGAGTAGCCCCTGGTTGCAAAATGTAGTTGTCAACTTTCTTCTAGTTCAAGTACCAACTATGCAGAATTGTAATTCATTGATCATTTGATTTTCTTTATTCACAAATTTTGAGGACTGCAGCAGCCTACAATGGCTGGCTACAATGGTTGCAAGTCTTATCAACATTCCCTTCACCCCCAATTTGAATTTAATTTAAAAATAGGTACATTCATTTGTCTTCCACGATCCACCTTGCATTCGGGAATTGGTAGCAGAGGTAATTTGCAAGTTGCAGTGCACCAATCTCAGTGTCTATGTATTGAAGTCCAGCTACACCAAGTATGCCATAGTTTCTCTATGATTTCATGTCATATATTAGTTCATGGGAAAAAATATGAGTTTTAATAGACTATTTATTTGTGAAAGTTTTTATCCTTTATAAATTGGATTATAACTATATGATTCCACCTTCAGCTCCATTATTTAATAAAAATTATATTTATGTTTTGCTAATTTGTAATTTTTTACACAAGGAAATGGTTTTATGCTTGAGGTGAATGCATCATGAATCCATCATTATTCTTCCAAGTATTTCCATACAAATATTTTTCCTCTAATTTAATCCAATAAACCCAAATCACCAATCCAAGTTCAAAAAATAAGCTAACATTTTTGAGTTTTTTTGGCATTTTGGTAAAAAATATTATGTATCTCTACACACATAAAATTAAATACTTTCTCATATTCTTTTTCATATTCTATTTTAAATAAGAATTAATGTCTAGTATCTTGTATCTAATCATAGATATTAGAACCTCACCACTCATTTTCATTAATATTTGTGTAATTTAGAACCTAATGTATTAATGTTCTTTTAGAGTTTAGATGAAGACCACAATTATTTAGCCAAAAGAAAATAGGGAAAGCTTTCAATTATAACCCAATACTTTGAAATACATGCTTCATACGAATAAAGGTATCCCATCTTGAATAATGTACAATTATTAGTTTACTATTACAAACTATTAGGACTTTGACATCATGACATGATTTTACTTAGCATAATTTCTTAGAATGAATATATTTACAGATAATTCATGTTAGAATATATAAAAACATGTTATTAAAGGAATAAATTTGTAGAAAATTTCTATTATAAAATCTAATCTATCCTAACATTTTTTGTATGATTTGAGTGTCCTTGTAAGTTTATCTCTCATCCCTTAGTTTCATCTATGTATAAAAAGGATTTAAATTTTATTTAGAAAATAAATCAACTTGTTATTAAGTTGTATCGAATAACTAAAATTTGTTTGAGTGTAATATTAAGATTTTTATGAGCTTACAAATTGTTTCTTATTTTAAATCTTGGTAGGATCTTTGTGAATCAGTAGATTCTCTACTAATTAGACTTCACACCATGTAATTCCAATTTACGATCCAACCCAAATACATCAACGAGATAGTATAATTTGATAGCAGTAGTAAAAATAATAATTGTTCAACTATTTTTTTATGTTTATAAATACCTTACATGTAACATCATTTTGAAAAATATAGTTTGATATTTATTTGGAATTATTTCATTGAATAGGTGTTCATGTAAGTTGTGAAAAAATGGCTTCCATTGGTCATCCTAAGAATGATAAAAAGAAATTATCAATTGCAGATGCTTTTGGTATCCCTCAACATTCTATTCAACAATGTCATTCCCAAAATGAAGACTTTGATATTCTCGCACATGAAGAATATGAGTTAGATGTAGCAGAATTTATGGAAGAGGAACAAACATCAAAAAAACTAAAAATAACATTCAAGGCCAAATGGAAAACAATGATTTCCATGGGTTTATGCTATACAAGATTGTAATGGTGTTGAAAGGATAAAGTGTTCTTAGTGTGTCAAATATAAAAGAGATACTCCATTTACTAAAGATGGAAGTACCACTCTTCAAGTTAGTGGTCTTCTTACTCATGCAGAATCAGAGCCCCATAAATTTGTTTCACAAAATTTGGAGGGAGAAACAAAACAAAGTAGTGTTCCAATTACCAAACATGTAGAACTAATGGTAGATGTTGAGAAGTAGAGAATCATATCAATGATGGAAAATATGTATTTTATTTCCATACATGATTTGTCTTTAGAACTCTATAAGCCAATTTGTGACTTGAACGGGTATAAAGGCACTCCACACATGCCTCTAACAAATGAATGCTCTACATACACAAATACAACATCTAGAAAAACAAATTCTACAAGCTGCTAAAGATGTATATTGGAAAAAGTTCAAATGTGAGATTTCTCAAAGTCCATTTTACTCTATTTTAGTTGATGAAAGTATTGATCGAACTATGGAACACCATTTGATTGTTTATATAACATTTTTTATATGGAATATTTGACAAATGGAGGTAGAGGAAAATGTGTAACAAAATTCATACGCCTCCTCCAAATAGAGAATGGAACAACTCAAGCTATGTATGATGTCATGATCTCTCTTTTAGTAAAGATGGATTTATCCTTGATGAAGTTAGTTGGATTTGGAATAGACGGGGTTTATGTAATGAGTGTTATTCGTGAAGGTTTTGTTATCTCAATTTCCCCCCAGAAAAATTGAGGGGCTTCTAAGGTTCACGGAAAATATAAGGGTTGAGCTTTCACACAATTCATATTTCAAATATGATAATTGATCTAAAGAAGCAAGAAGACTCGAAATGGAGGAGCAAGGTCGGAAAATGGAGCCAAACGGCATCAAGAGAGATCATAGCTCGACAGGTTAAAGATTGAATCAAGGGGCTCAAAGTTTCAGACTTCTCATACGATTCAACTCAAGGCCGGAACCATGCAAGTATAAATAGACTCATAGAAGGCACCATGTGTCACTCAACTGTTATCCAAAAGATGCATATTTTGAGTAACTCCCAAATGAGCATGGGCCCGCCACTTAGTCAGTTAAAAATTGGGACAGAGTGGGCCCAAATTGAAATTAAACAAACACGGCCAAGCACTCAAAGTGTCCAAATGGCCCACCTTCAGGAATAAGAATTTTCTTCCCCTTTCAAACAAGGCTAAAGGTTTCCTGTCCTAACTCCGAGGATATTTAAAAATTTGAAAAGGGGACAGAGTAGGTTTTTGGGGAAATTTTGACTAAGTATAACATCCAATGAGAAGATGCCACGTGGTGGTGGTGTTCTGGAGAGAAGTTAAAAAATTCACCAAAGCGGGCAAATGAGCACGAGGAAACATTTCTGGGGTCCAACGGAGGAGGTGGAGAAAAAAAGGGTTTGAGAAAGGCATTGGCTCTAATCGGGTAAGAAGCACGGAGGAAAATTTGGTTTTTGCCAAAGTGACAAAGGCACACATGTCACATCAACGTAAATTCAAAGGTGCAACTTAAAGAGAGACTCGGGAGCACATGCCTTCCACATGTTCCAGACCAAAAAGGTAGAAGTGATGATCACCTTGAATTGACTAAGTATAGAGGGGCTAATAGATAGAGCCACGTGTCATCCATCGTGAATAAGCAAAGATTAAAAGGGCAAGGGGAACTTAAATTTAGGACATTTTCCAAATTCAAAAAATGAAAAAAATTTCATGTTTCCCACCAAGCCGAAAAGGGACTTAGCCAAATAGAAAGTAATTTCAAGCCGAGTAGAAGGGGCCACGTTTCTCACGTTCTTTATTTCAAGAGGAAATCCAAATGAAATCCCAAATGACACAATGGAGGGTGTCAATTTTTATTTTGAAGAGATAAAGTTGGATTGAAAAATATGAAAACAGGCCTCCATGTGCATGTGACCACTCAGAAAAAGGTAAAATCTAGGTGTAAAATTCAAATGATCACGAGGCCCCCATATGTCTTCGGTTAGACATAGTGTCTCCACAACAGGAAGGTTTTTCTGGGGGAAAATATAAAGGAACATAGAGGAGTCCGTGGAAGCTGCCATATGTCAATCGACACAATTGCAGGGATTGGAAGGATTTTTCATGTGGTTGGATTTTCAATTTGATTTTCCCCATGTTTTCCACATTTCTTTCTTTTTCGATGGTTAAAAATTTAGAAAGGTTGTTCATCATTCTTCTCTTCCCTTCTTTTATTCCCGAGGTCGAAAATGGAGTTAGAACCTCCTCTTTTAAATGGTGTTTTTTATTGCCTTTATGATGAAATGATGTTTTGTGCCAAATCGTTTGACAATAAAAAAGCTTAGATTTGGGTGAGCAAGTCATTTTGAAATTCTTCTTGTTACATGCCATGGGAGCCTCGAAACTTTAATTTTGATTAGAATGTCTAGGTGCAGTTTTTGGGAAAACTATTTTATGGCCATTTGTGGAATCCGATTTGTGTGAAATACTAGATCATATTTGTTTTTGATCCATTGTTCATTCCTTCTCAACACACGAGATAGATATAGGTAGGAAGACTCGATAGATTGTGGGTAGATCAACATGGGAATTGATGGTTGGTGGTTGCGTTTTAAGAGCAGGATCGAGTTTCTTTTCTTTTCCTCTTATTTTAATCGTCTATATATTGTAACACTTCTCATTCGAGAAGTGGGAGACATTCGGGATGTGGGAAACTTTTTTTTTCAGATTGTTTCGACTCCATTTGAGTTTAGGAAATCCTTCTCCGGACAGCTTTCCCCATTTGCAAAGCGTCCCACACTTTGGGAAAGGTTTGTGCATTCACACCAAATGTAATATGTGCCTTATAGAAAATCAAATCCATGTTTTGTGGCGTCCTTCAACCCTAGAATTTTTCACTTTCTCTTTGGCTCTCTATCTCGTGTTTTCTCCATGTGTAGGTATTTCACATTTTTTCTAAGATGTGTGTTCATGGAGTTTAAAGATTTGGATTTGGGTGTGTGTCATTCAAAAGCACCTCCTCGACTCCATCTTTAAATATTTCATTATCCCTCAACAAAGTATCTCGCCACTTCCATTTTTCATGTTTCACCGCATTATTCCTTCCATCTCTTCCATCTCTCTTATGTCTCATGAATGGTTAGATTAGGATTAGTTATATTCTACTTGCGTTGGAGTAGCTTGTGGCAAGTAGATTAGGAAGCAGAATATTGAGGCATATGAGAAAAGTGTGATACAACATTGTCAATGGGTAAGTCAATCACCAGCTCCTTATCCTTCATTTTCTCTTTTTCAAGCTTTATCATTTCAGCAGTGTCAAGAGTCAAGCCCCTCAGTCACTGCCCCAAGTGTTGATTTCTCTTCTCCATCCCCTGATCTTCCATCCCACCTCAGTTCCTCCACCCTTTTCCCTCCCAAGAATTCATTCCCTCCAAACAAACAATAAGTTCCACTTCCCTCTCCACCACAAAAAATAGCAAAACTAGTTGAATTCCAACCTACCACTCCTCTCACTTTCCCAAGTCCATGTTGGGAAGATACTCAAGAATCCAGTCAAGGAGAAGAGCAAGAAGAGAAACCCAACAGAGAAGAAATGTTAGAAGATTTGAAGTGTTGGGCTGTCTAGGTTTAGGTTTACAAAGATCCCCTTGATGGTTAAGCCAACAAAGGAGGTCAAGGTTGAAGAGCAAGTGGTGGCTAAGGATGAGTTTGAAGAAGAACAAGAAAAAGAAGGAGAAGATCAGCAATCTGTTTTCTCTGAATGTAGTTTCCATAATGGCACTTTGTCTGAAGAGGATGCTGATCTAATCCAAGTTGCACAATCAGTCAATATGGAATAAGAACAACCAGCTCTAAGTCTAGTTAAAGAGGAGCATATGGAGGTGACCAAGATAGATTCAGGGGCACTGAATCATGAGCTGGTTTGTAATAAATTACAGACCCCTCTCCCATTCAACCTCTCCAAAAGTCTGATTTTTTAGAAGATCTTGAACTCACTAGCTTTATGTTTGAAGATGAAGCTTCATATGGTGAAAATAGTGAAGATTTTAAGATCACCATGCAAGAGGGAGAGACCTTGCTATAGCAGGATAGTAAAGATTTTTATTTCCTATCAGACTCAAAAGAATGTTTTGATAAGAAGGAGCAAGTTGAAATTGCAATATTTTCTCCCCCATCATTCATTCTTCAACCACAAGAACCTGATGCCATGGAAGAGAACGTGCAAGCACAACCTACTAGTTTGGAACATGCCTCTTGAATCAAAGTTGGAATATTTTGATCTTCTAAAAGTCACACCTACTCCTAGAGGAAGGGAAAGAGTATGAGGCTATCATCCCTCTCACATCACCCATCCAAGAAAATCTATAAGAAGACTCCATTTTTGGATTTAAAAATAGCAGTGGGAAATTTCAAAGGACCAGACCATGCCCTATCAGGTACTTGGCTTCATTAGAGCCAAGAGAGAAGCCACAACCAGTCATGCTTGCTTCTAAGCATGAGGGAGAGCCTCAAAGTGCCAAGGATCAAAATTAATACCTCTGGGAACCAAGTGAGCAGTAGAGTGAAGAGGTATTTGTCTTGTTTCTAGTTGATACCTTGATGATATGGGTGGAGGATCAGCTTAAGGTTAGTTTTTCACTCATACAAGTAGCCATATTCAGCATCAAATCATTCACATGGCTGCCCCTTTTGAGAAAGGGAAGCTATTTCTCCCTTCCTGTGGTAGGCTTTGTTTAAGCTTTTATTTGTTAGGGTTAGTATAGGAGTAGGAGTAGATTTTGTTTTCAGTAGAAGAAGTACTTGTGCACACTCTGCATGTCTCATTTGAGGCATGTATGATATTTGTCTTTGTACATAAGTTTTGTTCGTATTGCTCTGGAGGTGCAGAGGTCATGCCCTTTAGTATTCATGACAGAAAGACCCATAGTTTCCTGTAATAGTTTCTAGTTTCAAATAAAATACAAATGCAGAGCAACTAAAATCAGATTCGAGATAGTCCATTCTTGGGAACAGGTAAAGCCCTAGTGGGGTGAGTTCGGGGTCTACAGGATGCAGAAACCGGGGAGAAATTTCAAAGCAAAAAGCATTAGTATCAGGCTATCATTCTTGACTCCATGCCCAATGGATGTTTCAAAGATACTTGGTCTCTTCATCTAGCAAGGAAGATGTCCCCGTGAGTCACCAAATTTTTATCTCAATTTTTCCCCCGATAAAATTGGTCAAACATGACCCTGCATAGAAAATCTAAGGGTCGGCTCTATCACGTGAGCCACATTTCAAATCCAACAATTGATCCCAAATCCAAGGAGCAGGAAGACTTGAAATGGAGGAGCAAGGTCAGAAAATGGGGTTGAACGGTGTCAAGAGAGATCAGAGCTTGACAGTAGAAGATTGAATCAAGGGGCTTAAAGTTTCAGACTTGCATATGATTCAACTCAAGGCCGGAACCGCCCAAGTATAAAATGAACTCATCAAAGAAGGTGCCATGTGTCATCTCGGTGCAATTCCAAAAGATGCATCCAAAGAGTAGCTCCCAAAATAGCGTGGGCCCACCACATAGTCCAAATTAAAAAGTGGGACAAAGCGGGCCCAAATCAGCAATTGAAAAATTTGCAAAGCAGCGGAAAGCGCCACGTGTCCAAACGGCACACCTTCAAGGGTCGAAGCCAAAGTCAGAGACCCAAACAAGTTCCAGGCCTCCACATGTCCCAGGTCCGAGGAGGGGCAGAGTCAACAGCTAAAAAGTCAATAAGGGGGACAGAGCGGGCCTAAAATGACTAAGTATAAAAGTGTCGGTGGAAAAAGCCACGTGTCGACTTGGCGCTACTTCAAAGGTAAAATCTTGAGTGGGTTTCCAAATGAGTGTGAGGATTCCATGTGTCTAGGGTCCAACAGAGTCAAAAAAAGGTTTGAGAAAGGCATCGACTTCGAATGGCTAAGTATAGAAAGCTAGCAGATGGTACCACGTGTTGCATCAATGCAAATTCAAAGCCGTGACCCAAAGTGGAGACTCAGACAAGTGCGGACCTTCCACATGTTCAAGAGCCGAAAAGGTAGAAGTGGTCACTAAATTGACTAAGTATAGAAGGGCTAGTGGATAGAGCCACATGTCATCCTAGCGTAACTCCAAAGGTTAAAACTCAAGGGGTAGACTCAAATGTGTGCATTGAGCCTCCACGTGTCCAGGGTTAGACTTATGGTCCCACCAAGAAAAAAAGGGACTTAGCCAAATACAAAGTAAGGAACAATCTAGTGGAAGGGGCCACATGTCTCTTCGGTGCACTTTGAAGAGATAGATCCAAAGGAAGTTCCCAAATGAGCTCCAACCCACCACGTGTCCCATAGTTTGAAGAGGTAAATTTAGTCATTGAAAAGCCCAAAATCAAGTGAAGGGCTCCATGTGTCTCAACTATGCAACTTCAAAGGTAAAATCTAGGGGTAGTTTTCAAATGAGCGCAAGGCACACACGTGTCTCAAATCAGACACAGTGTGTCTCCGCAACAACAGGAAGGACTCGAGAAAAATACAAAGGAACACAGAGGAGCCCATAGAAGCTGCCACATGTCAATCCGGAACAATTTCAAAAGTGAAAGGTAGGGGCTGAATCTTCAAGGTGTGCGAGGCTGCCACGTGGACCCAGTATGGACAGACTCTTTTAAATATTGCACGCCCATGACCCTGATCTTCATATGGCCATATCTTTTGACTGGAAGCTCAAATTTGGGTGGGAGAAGACTTTTTGGAAGGACCTCGACCTCGTCTATGCCATGGGAGCCTGAAAATTTAATTTTGATGAGGTTATGTGGGTGAAAATGGGAAAATGTCTTTCAGGCCATTAATGCAGAACCTGATTGCTTCAACTTCCAGAGTAGATTTTATTTGATGATGTTTCATTCCTTCTTCAACACACTAGATAGATATAGGTAGGAAGACTCGATAGATTTTGGGTGGATCCACAATAGGAATTGATTGTTGGTGGTTTAGCTTTAAGATAAGGATCAAGTTTATTTTCTTTCCCTCTGATTTTCATCATCTATATATTGTAACACTTCTCATTTGAGAAGGGGAGACATTCTGGGATGTGGGGAAACTCTGTCAAGTTGTTTCCTGACTCCATTTGAGTTGTAAGCCTTCTCCTACACTTGGCAAGTGTATTTGTGCCTCTGATCACCCATGTAATAGTCTGTGCACCTTATAGAGCAATAAAATCTTGTTTTGTGGATGTCTTTAACCCTTGACATTTTTTTTGTTTCTATGTGCCTCTTTATCTCGTGTTTTCTCCTGTGTATGTATTTTGTGTTTGTAGGTGTAAGATGTCATGCTTCATGGAGTTTCAATGGCAGATTTGGATCTGGGTCTATGTCACTTCTATCTGACCTCACTCAGTCCCCTTTTCCCTGTTTCATTATCCCTCAACAAAGTATCTCGCCACTTCCTTTTCTGGTGTATCACCACTTAGTGTAGGCTCTCTTTCCCTTTCTCTCTCTCCTGTCTCCTTGGAATGGTTAGATTAGGATTAGTTAGATTCTTCCTACAGTGGAGTAGCTTGTGGCATGTAGATTAGGAAGCAAGAACCACCTTCTCTGGAGGTCCATCTCAATTTTTGCAAGTCCCACAACTTGAGAGATGGTCCAATGTTGTGCAATCACACCAAATGCCCCAATCACACCCAGGCCATTCGGGTGTGTTGTGATTCTGCACCAATAGGTTTGTCTACTAAGATTCATCAAGATTGTCCTCATTTGTTATATATTCATTGCATAGTTCACCGAGAAGCATTAACAACAAATGATGCTTTATCTTATTTTCCAAGAGTTACAATTTATTGATAAATTTACAAATAAAGTATATTTGTGGCTTGGAAAATCTACTAAAAGACATGGAACATTAAGAGATCTAATGGATTCATTTCAAATTAGTAGGTTGGAGGTGTTACAAATTCATCAAATTAGGTGGCTCTCTAGAGGAAAGGTAATGGAGAGACTTGTTAATTGTTAATCTCATGTCGGATTTGTTGAAAGAATGGGAGTTAGAGGAGAAAAAAATGTATGATTTGGCAACAATATTTCAAATACAATTTTTCATCCATTTACTTACAGATGTACTTATTGAGTTAAATAAGTTGAATAAAAATTCAAGAGGATCATGTTGACATTACTTCCATTGGCACTACTTTATATGTTACAATTGACATGCTTCGCAGGAGATTTCATAGAGGCATATTTGGGGCAAGAATTGTATATTTATCATTTTTTTAAGCAGAGCACAAGGAGGATCTCTTGAGTTAGTAGATGGAACATGTATGATACATGTACATGCATTGAGATATGAGAGATTTCCTAAGTCACAAAGATCAGGGACACTAGATGATTGCATTGAATTGGGAAAGGCCTTTATAATTAAGGTGATTGATTCTCTTGAAACAAGATTCACATATTTTCCTATATTTAATGTTGCTAAATTTTTCAGCCCTCGTAATTATTATGAGGAAACGGATGATAGAGATCGTCAAACAAAAATATGGTTAACATGTTTATGTGAAAAATTTAGTGTTGGAAACTCACCTATTGTAGAGACTGATAAATGTTTGGGTGAGATGGATGAATTTGTTTGTACCATATATAAATCATATCCAAAAAACATATGAAGGAGGATTTTGCATTGCCTGGGTTTGTGTGCATGGTTTACATGGAAAGCCATCTTGTTGAGCTACTCGGCGAGCCAAGTGTTAAGTCACTTGATTTACTTTAATGGTGGCTCTGCATCAACTCTTTACCTACCACTTCTAACTCCCTACCAAGCTATGAGCGAGTTGGGCTCACATACAACCTCCTATCCACCTACCGCATTGAGCTCTTCACCCCTCCGAAATGCACACCTTTCCAAATCTGAAAATCTATCTCAGACACTTTTCATTTGTTGATTCCACTTGCACATCCCCATGATGACTTCTGAAAACATTCTCCCTACATTGATCTGATACACCTATTCATTATTCACTCAGGAACCTCCCGAAACCACCTCACTGCATGCATTGATCCCTGAGTTGTTCCACGTTGCAACCAGTGACCACCTAACTCTCTCCTCAACAACCCCACCACCAACTGTGTGTTTACCGAGCTCCTTCCTGGCACAACTCCCAAACCACTTCCATTTATGACATCATCCAATTCAAGGTTTTAGGTTTTCCTGATTCAGACTTTATCACACTGTTCACCACTGAGTTGGGCTCAAGAGTTCCAAAATGTGGGACCTTCGAAGTCTGAAATTTTAGACTTCAAAGTTGGAAGTTTCAACTCACCCCGTTGGTTACTATTCACTTGCCTCATGAAAACATCTGATTCTCTGAAAACCTAGATTTTGGACTTTGGGATTCAGAGTTTTCAATTGGATTTTCCTTAGCACAATTCACCCGGTGAGACATCCAAACTCTCTAAAATTATTTCCTCCAAAATTCCAAAAATGGTGTGTCATTTAACTGAGTCAACCTACTTACCGAGCCCCTTGATGTTGCAATGATTTTGTGTTCTATCATGTCGACTAGTCCTGTTCACCTGTCGAGCTAACCCTCACCCACATTTCTTGAGGATCTTGTCACCTCTTCAAATTGCATGCCACTTCTCTGGCTTGGATGACATAGCTTGGTCAACCTATCCATCTCTTTCTGCATTACATGTGGCTCGATCTCGAGCACCATTGATGATACAATTTTGGGCCAATTGCGACTCGATGGCGTGAGTTGCTCAATGAATCTCCAATCAAGGTTCTTCGTGGCACCCCTTTTTACTTCTCCTCCAGTGAGCCATTCTATCACACTTAACTCATCCCACCCGAGTTACCCTTCATTCCTTGGCCAAATTGGCCACATCCGCTTAGAGCCCTCATCCTTCCTATCAGGCCGATGTGCCTCTACTCCAACTAGTCACTCATCATAATGATAAAATCACCTCACCTTGAGTTCGACCCCACGTGGTCCTTCCATGCATTCCCTGTGAACATTTGGCCATGTACTGAACCATCCATCTCGCCAATTGTTCGTTATTCCTCCATTCATCCCTGCACTAGCGAGCCTAGTCACTTTATGCTCGACTTATTTTTTATATCAACGTGGCCAATCAAAATGGCAAGTCCCATATCTTTTACAACTTGGAAAGTAAGCTTGCATAGCATCTTTTCCTATGAACTTGACTCAGAAATGAGATCACCATTAATATCATGAGCTCCCTTGCGTTGTTTCATCCTTGGTTGACTTCCCTAGGCCCAAATGCACTTGCATCGTTGTGTCATCCCCCAAATCAACCCAAGCCATCTGTGTATAGCCCTTCCTATGAGTCCCAAAAATTCCCATGATACAATCAATCTTGTCCTTATGCTTGCAACTCGGCTTGATGTCGAGCTCATTTCCCTATAAAATTTTAATTTTTGTGAAGATATCACTTCTCCTTTTCCCTGCGATGCTCAATCTATGTGTTCATTCCTTCAAACTTCATGTCCAACCCTCAGAGCTCATCAAGCTCTCCAAACCTTTTTGCCACCATGACCTCATCATCCATGTCACCGAGTTCTTCATTCTTCTAGCTCGAGCCACTCGAATTAAACCCGACCTCCCGCACTGCTCAAACTACTCAATGAGCCTCCCTTACAACTTGGCTCACCGAGTAGCTCATCGAGCTACTCGGTGAGCTCTTCATTCACTTGACCCTGCAATGCACAACCCTAGCTCACCGAGCAGCTCACAGGCTAAATTTTAGCTCGGTGCCTTAAAAGGCATGTTCTGTAATCTTTTCACCCTGAGCCCTCATTTTTTGGGATTGTAGAATTTTATCATGCTAATGGGCCCGTAAAGATGGAGTATCATGGGTTTCGTGCTCGATGACCGAATCTAGCCATTTTTTCTTGTGTGACCTGTTGTGGGCCCGCCGAGAGCCCAATTTTCACCCTAAGCAAAATATGGGTTTTTCCAAGACCCAAAAGAGGAAAAAAACCTCGATTGATTCCACACTCCCGAAATGCTTCCAAATGCTCCTGAAACTGCTGATTTTAGTGTGAGGTCTTGTTCTGGTGCCTAGGTCTTGTTAGGTCCCCATTGTCTATTTTTCCCAGGTGGAAAAATGGATAGAAAGAACTGGCATGGGCTAGCTTCTCTTTTCCTTGTCATTTTATTTCTAAACAATAAAATATCTACTATTTGTTATTAGATCAAGAACTTTCTTATTTAATACATGTTCACTATAATTATAAGATCTTGGATAATCAAACAGATTCCTAACCTTAACATTAAATCACCGTATTAAATTGACCCATAGCACTGTTAGTTGATCTTTAACTTTATCATATTTAATTCAGCACAAATAGTACATCAACAATATGGCCAAGTAATTCCTTTTTGATTAATGTCACAGACACCTATAATTAAAAATAATAGTCAATTATTGCATTCTTAAAATATTTAGACCTTATTTTATAAGAATGGGGTATCATCATCTTAACAACAGATTGCACTCTATTTTGTTATACACTCTAAAAAGCAAACAACTAAGACTGGGCCATTATCATTACATATGCTCGAGAACGAATTTTATATAGTCATTAGCTTATACTACCATTCTCAAGGATTTGTACTGTTAATAATCCTCATATTTTCCAACTTAAATAAACAGAAATTCTATTAATACTTATTCTTATTATGCAAAACAAGCCATCCAAATCAAATCGAGTATTAAAGAAAACTATCACACTAATATATTGCCTCTACTAAATGGGACTCTCCATCCCGTAGATAGTTTAATTCCTTCACTATGTAACAACACTAAGATGCAATAGCTAATCATTCCACAATCATAATTGTGTGAAAATATTCAAATCTTAGGTTACTTTATTTCATTCGAATTGACTGGTTTGAGACTCCAAATATTGGTCAAGAACCCATTATTCTCTAACAAGTACCTTATCGATCCACACAGTTTTAGCCTTAACCTGAACAAGAATTGATGGAAACTCGCTCTCCTAAGATGATTGAATAGATGGAACAAGATGGGATTGACCTCGTAGGAAAATGCCCAACCCACTCAAACAGATAACTAGGGTTTTATAAATACCCAGGATAAATGGCTTGTTAATATGAGTTAATTTAAAACTCAGTCAACTCTAACTCAGTCACAGTTTCTACCCTAACAACAAAGAGCTTAATGAACCTAAAGCAAATAATATGTTATAACAAGCATAGTTAGAATAGGTAAAACTATTCTGGGTTCTCCATAACTATACTAGTCAACACCAAATAAATCCAACAATTTTGTTATGAGCTCAAGGGCTCATTCTCAAGCTAAGTATAGCGGGATCAAAGCCACATCATGGCTTGAGATCAACCAACTCTCTCAATGTTTAACCCTTGAGTTTGGTCCAAGTTTTTAAGGTTAACGAAAGCATGTACAGGCCCGAGATGGCCGGTAAAATGAAAATCATGAAAACCCAAACACCCAAAGGCTCATATAAATAAAAAGAAACAAACCCAAGTTGTTTATCATCCTACATACAACCATGCACAACTACAAATAATGTTAATAATAAAATTCCCAGATCACAAATCTATAAATTGCAAAAACCAGGCAACAGGTAAACTCAAGCATTCATCCAATAACACTCAGTAGGTATTTTATTTCTTGGAAATGAAATAATGATGAGAAGGTAAGTACCCCACTCCTTCAGACTGGTAATTTTATAGTGAAATTTTCTCTTCTTCTTTACGCCGAATCGAACCAGAAATCATTCGCTAATAAAACAGGGTGAAACTTTCATTCTTTATCCAATATATATATCCTCATTGAAGTCACAACTTCCCATTTCCACCCTTAATAATCGACATGCAGAGTTTGTGATCATATTCTTGCATGTCTTTTTGGCGGAGCTCAACCAACTAGAAAGACCAAAATGAAAAACTCCACATTGCATGCACATGCGGTAGCTTCTCCAAGAAGCTTCATCATTTCCTAGGTAGTTGAATGCTCATTAAATGCATTCAATAGAATAGTGCCATGTTATGATTCTATTCAATTATTAGCAATTTCCCTCCCCATATGGTGGTGGATGAACAATTCAACCTAAATTTAAACAATTACCATCACCAAAAGCTTGCATGATAGTAACCTCCAATAAATCATTCACCAATTTAAACCTTTATGCATACAATGGGTCAGCTAATCTGATGCCTTAATAATTACATAGTGGAATCCAAACTGAGTTTGGTCGAAGATTTGATTATCAAACAACCCTTTTTCATTCATTTGGGGTCTTTTTGATGACCAACTTAAACCTTATAAATTGATTTTAATGATTTTTTGGTTTACTATGGATAGTCATAAAATAAAATAATGATAAACTCATAATAATTCCCTCCCTAAGGAGTGTGGTTTAATACCAGCAGAATGAGTAACATTACTACGCCCTTCATTATGGCCTTCGACCATTCAGAAAAATGAAACAATTATAGATAGTCTGCTATATAGTCCAGTCAAAGATCATAATAGCAATCAACCCCATACATGTCAACCATGTGGTCTTAGACTAATGATCAGTATCATCATCACATAGAATAATAAGTTGTTTATCCAAACAATTAATGTTACCTTGTTGATGTCTTATAGCATTACCAACATAGTAATGAAGACCCTCTTATGCACTATGATCCCATAACCGACACTATCAACACCATCCATAATCGACAAAATCAACACCATGCATTAGTCAATATATACATATATATATATATATATATATATATATATATTCCTATCAATATTCCTTTGTAATGAATATTACAATCCCAACAGGAGGCATATTTATCAATATTGGGTAAACATATTTAGTAGTAAGAAAGTAAAATCATACAAAAACAAATTTACTATTCATTTGTGAACCATCAATAAGATAAGTAATCCCCTAGCCAGGTACAACAACCAAACCACAAACATATATTATGAACCAATGCTCACAGCAAATTAAAATAACCTCATTCAAGAAAAATGAAACAAGAAAAGTTGTAAAATGTTAAATACTTTACGAACGCCAGTTCGACAAGCAATGTTGCGCAGTTGCACATGCAACTACATGTAAGTGGTTATATCCTTTTTAGGATATATGCACGCATGTGTAGCTACATACTCATCTACGTAATAGTGTATGTACTATTTCCCTCATAAACCATTCCACATTTTATGACTTATCTTTCCTCCGACATAGAATGGATTTGCGGGATGTGACAAGTTGTGTCGGTCATGAGTTTTTGGGTCGATCTCATGCCAATGATATGATAGAAGTGTAGGGAGAAAATTTTTGTGTTATCCTCCAACCTTTAACTGCTTCCCACAAAGTAAAACACCACTGCAGATGTTGTGTAAAATTTGAACAACTCGATCCAATGTGAAAGTGTGTAATACATGCATGACAAATGCTAAGGACTGTGTGCCCTATAAAATCCATTGTGTGGATTTCTGTAGACTGTGCTAAACTACAAAATAATATATAAGTTCCCCCTAGTCATAGGCATCCAGGAAGGGTCAGGGGTGCCCAGGTGCTATTATCCTAGATTGGGCACTAGTGTCTGTGTTGTGCTAAGGACCCAAGTTTTATTTTGAGCCCTGTCTGATACTGACAATTATGTTGTACCGGTATTGTTATATACTGAATTCTGACTGTATGATGTGGTATGGGGTGACCGATTCACCCAAATGATGCCCCTCTAGATTGGGGTACATGTGATGTCTTTGAAGGAGTATACAACCCAAAGGAGGACCGACCATTGTTGCTCTAAAAATGTGCCCTATAGGGGAAAGGGAATGTGCTTGGTAAAAACCAAGGCACATGCAAACAAAGTGGCTAGGAGACAAGTGTTAGTACAAGAAAAAAAAACATGCATGTATAAGATAGATTGTATGCTAAGTAGGCAATATGTAAGCTATAACAGCCACAAAATGACATTCTAGGAACACATTAAAACCCTAAACACTTAACCCGAAAGTTGCGGTAATTTTTTTAAGTTAAAAGGTTGCAAGGGTGTTAACCCCTAGGGTACATTAAATTAATTTACAAAAATAAACTCTACTTTACAACAGATGGACTAGGTTAAATTTAAGTGGTTAAATATTCTTAATTTATTTCTAAGATCAAATAATTGACACTCAACTAGGAAGGTGCCATAATTTAATTTACTTGGTTAAATGTGTTTCTCCTCCTTACTTATTATTCAAACCCAAAATAAATTAACCTTATACTTAGTTATTTTAGTTTCATTATCCTAATAGCTTTAATGTCCATTTCATTAATTTCCTAAAACATACTAGAACTATATAATGACTTTGCACCCCAAGTATTTAAATGGCCCCATTCACCCATCTACACATACCTTTAATATTTATTTAAAACATCTATAATATTCATTCCTACCAAACAATTGTAGGGTTGATCCTCAACCCTTGGATCAATTCAATTGTGGCCACTAGATCCTAGGGTTCCAAACTAACCCTAAAAATCCTTATGCATTCTTATTAAATCCTTTTCCTACCCTATTCTCCTCATTTGGTCACTTTGTTTTTGTTTAATTTGTAGGTTGGAGAAATGGAAGCCATGGGAGCAAGGAAGGAAGAAACTATGGAGGAATTCTCAAAATCAAGCTTAGTTTAGTCTAGGTTGTAGATTTATCACTTGTAAATTCTTTCCTTCCAAGATTGAAGGGGTTTCCACTCCAAATCTGGAGTTATTCCAAAGTTATTTGTATTTTGAGTTCTTTATTTGGGAAAACCCTACCCCCATTAATATATGCAAGATTGAGTACTTTGAATTTACCATTTGAAGATTTATTTTCTTTAAACAATGAGATTTAGCCATTATTTGTTTTTTTTTGGAGGTTTCCTTGTAATTTTTGAAAACTTAAAATTTTGTTTGACCAAGTTAAAATTTGCATAGGTTTGGATTTACGTTTTCCACAATCAATGACAGAACCATCACCCAAAGTAGGTCGGCGGTCTTGGGACCGCCGCCCCACCTGGGTGATGATTCATGAACCATCACCTTGCCTGAGTGGTGGTTCTTAGACAGCCACCTTGACTAAGTGGTTGTTATGAAATCATGCTACTCTGCACATGGTGGCCATCCTATTTCTTAGAAATAGAACCTTCATTTCCAATATTTCTCAAAAAAAAAAAGTCACTAGAGTGTTCTAAGATTCATTCTAAACTTGAATTTATGTGCCTAAAGTTTCCATTTGAAATATTTAAATTCATCTACTCATTTCATAGTAAAATTTACTCAATCTAAACATTTCCCATTTCAATAATAACAACTACAAGAATCATTTTCATTTTGTACAACAAACTTTCTTGCAATAATGCAAGAAATGAACAAGATAGTCTAACTTCTTCCTTTACATGCCTTTCAAATAACACAATGAAATGTAATATTTCTTCATGTAATTTTTCTAACATTCCACAAGAGAGTTTCAACAATATTTTCAATAATTTATTTATAACAAAGGAAACACACTTTTTTGGGAAATAAATCAACTTCTATGAAATAAGATATTTCCCTTATAAACTTCTTTTCTATTTCAACAAATCTATCTTTACAAACACCAATCTTTCTTTCCTTTTTTCAACATACAATACAACTTTAACATCCAATAATGAATACAACTTTCAAATAAAATTTTACACATGATTTCCATTTTGATTCTTTTCTTTCCATACTACAATTTAAAGAGAAGGGAAATTTTACAAATCTACAATGAGCTTCCTTCAAATAATATTACAACTTACAATACAATATTACAAGTCTTCCACCTTGAGTGGGAATAACAAGAAGGTTTTCTCATAAGGAATTATTTCTTTTGGACACCAATAAATGCTCCAAGTTTCACATCACCAACAAGAGCTCCACCATGCTTCATTTGATCAACAACAAAAAAGGGGGGAGAGGAAACACTCTCCACCCAACCAATAATCCAATGAGGAGAAGAAGCTATCTTCCTCATTTTGCCCCCGAGCCCCAACCATATTGCAATGAAAAATGGATCATGTTCATGGCAAAAAAACAAGCATCCATATCACAATACAAGGATTTCACAACCATTCCAAAAAAACAAACAACTCAAACTACAACCACAAGAATAACTAACAAAAATATACAATGTTTCAAAATGCAAAATCCAAAGGACCAAAGTCCATGGGGAGGTCACTTATGCCTCCCAATGGGAAATAGGTTCCCACCTTAAAGCCCTCCAATAAACATATCAAAATCCATACACAACTCTTATGCCTCCCTCAAGACCCTCTTATTCCTCCCACATACTCTTATGCCTCCCTACCATATCTTATGTCTCCCTCATAAAAACAATCATGTAAAAAAATGCAAGCATTTCTTATCCAAGGTGGGGCACCCAACCCAACTCCCTCCAAAACATGAAATAAACTCTTATGCCTCCCTACATGTAAGATCCCCATAGTCCCCTCCTACACCACACTTAGCCAATCTACCCAAGTACCCAACAACCATACCAAAACACACAAAAAACATATACATATACACAATATAAAATAAAGAATTTAACAATAGTGTAGCTCCTACCTTTAAATGGTAGATCTTTATCCAAGAGTCACACACCAAAATTCTTCAAGCCCAAAAAATCACCAAAAAGCTCCAAAAAATCCACAAGCACTCCAAAATCCTCCCACTCCTAAAATTCAAGAGCACAAAAGAAAATAAGTAAACCCCAAACAAGCAAAAGAACTTGAATAAATAGAAAAGGGAGAGAGGAGGGTGAGGTGGCTCCATGTAGGATGACACATCATTCATCCTCATCTCCACCTCATAAGTCAAACCTCAACCCTAATGCACAAAAAATTGGTGGGTGAGAGAAATGACAAATTACTTACACACACAAACCAAGCCCACACCCCCTAACGATAAACTCTAAAACCCATGTAAGAAAAGTGCAATAAATGTCACTTTTTGACTTACAAAACACATAATGGGGTCTATTTTATACCCCCAATCCATAGGTAGGGTTGGTATAGTAATTTAAGTGGTGTGGGACAAGTTTAGCTTGTCCCACAAGCCTCCAAAATTGGCCCTTAAGGCCAAATCCGAATTTCCATGAAGGGGTAGAGTGTACAACGCTCAAGATCACAAGCACTCAACTTACAACACATGACCCAAGGAGCCATCAAATCTAATAAATTAATTCTTTTGTCCCATCCCTAATTAGTTTAGGACATGATTAATTAACTAAATTAAGACACAATTTAAATAATTAATGCAAGGAAATTACATCACTATAAAATCTCATACTAAAATTAAATAAAGAAAAATAAATCAAAGAACAACACACAAACCCCTTGGTCATAATTGGAGATGATCCCCCCCATGGGGACCCCTTAACAACAATTCAAACACACAGACACAAAAAATACATGTTGCCATGGTGACCCTTGTTGAATTCATCTAGCATTCCAATGTGGTTGGTATCCAATCCCCGCGTTGTTTGTTGTGATAATGTTTACCTCCAAAACACATAATACCTCCTTTGGCCTCGTGGCCGCATCAAAACATCCAAGATAAAATATGCAATATAAATCAACAATCATCTACATATGAATCAAATCATCATCCAGGAAATTAACGTTATCATTTAAAATTTCTAACAACATCTTGATTCTACATTTCATCAATATCAATAGGATCACAAAATTATTTCAATTGTTAAGGTCTACTCAATATGACAAAAATATAGCATGTCAAAAATATATAACCATGTCCATAGTATATCATCATCGATATAAAATGTCTCTAATAATCCACACAAACATACTATGAATCGAATCCAACAATAGTATCAAGTATCTCTAACATCTAACATCATGCTAAGTCAAAATAATACAAAATATCCATAAGTATAGTCAAAAGTATTGAAATCAATAGTAATAAGTGTCGAAGGGAAGTGGGCACTTCATCTCCCTCCCCTTAGACTCAACTTCCTCCAGGAAGTCACTGGAACAGATTCAAAACTGGACTCGTAGCAATAGAGCATCCTCCCATGTAGCAGCAGTCTCATCATACCTATCCCACTGGACTCAAACCTAGTCAATCTCTCTACCTCGAATTCCCAGGGTCCTGTGCTCTAGAATACGGATGGGCTCCACCATCACCTGCCCTAGATCCTGCACCTATAATGTGGCCCAATCTAATACATGAGAAGGATCAGCAATGTATCTCCTAAGTACAAAAACATGAAATACATCATGGACATGAGACAAGCTAGGTGGCAACACTGCTAGATGATAGGCCAAAGGGCCGATACGCTCCAAGATCTCAAAGGGACCCACAAACATAGGAGCAAGATAAGAACCTTTTCCGTAATGGATAGGGCTCTTATGTGGCGTGACATGAAGAAATACCTTTGTGCCCACCTCAAAACTATGATCTATCCTATGTTGATCTGCATACTTCTTCTATTGGTCCTGCGCCTCCTGCAATCTCTACCTGATCATAACAACTTACTGCTCCTTATCCTGTAATAAGGATGGCCTAAGAGAAACCCTGTCCTCCAACATGTCCCAACTAAAAGGTGTCTTGCACTCTCTACCATAAAGTACCTGAAAAGGAGCCATGTCTATCGAACTTTGAAAACTGTTATTGTAGGCAAGCTCCACCAAGTATAAATACTCCTCCCATCTCAACTGATGATCCATAATGTAAATCCTAAGCATGTCCTTAAAAATATGATTCACCCGCTCAGTCTATCCATCTGTCTCATGGTGATATGTTGTACTGAAATTGATCTTCATCCCGAGAGCATACTTCATCATCATCCAGAAGTGAGAAGTGTACAAAGGATCTTGGTCACAAATGATCTTTCATGGAATCCCATGTAACCTGACAATCTCATCGAGATATACCCATACCACTGCACTAGCTATGTAGGTGGTCTTCACTGGAGAAAAATGAGCCACTTTTGTCTATTTATCCACTGTGACCATGATGGCATCGTGGTGGTATCTCGACATCGCTAACCCAACTATGAAGTCCATGTAAATGGTGTCCCATTTCCACTCTGGTATGGCATGAGAAAAGAGAAGGCCAACTGGATGCTGATGTTTGGCCTTCACCTTCTGACACTCTAAATAGCATGACACAAACTAAGCCACATCTCTCTCGAAGTCCTCTCCAGTGGTAAAGTTGTCTCAAGGTGGCGTGCATCTTCTTCACCCCGAGATGGGCTGAATAAGGTGCATGATGAGCCTATGTCAAAATATTCTGTCTCAACCCTCCATCTCTAGGAACATAAATCTGACCTTTGTGCCTAAGAAGACCATCTGTCTCTAGTGAAAATACATCAAACTTCCCCTCAAGGGGTCTCTGAGACTCAATCTTTGCTTTGGATACAAGGTATAAACTTTCGTGAGGAAGCTGCTGCAAACTCCTACTCCACAAATTGGTACCCACTAAAGTAGCCATAGCCACATGTCTCTGTCTACTCAGGGCATCTACAACCACATTCTCCTTCCCCTTCACATGCTCTATATCAATATCATACTCACAAAGAAACTCCATCCAACGTCGCTAACGAGTGTTGAGATTGGGTTGTGTGAAGAGGTGGCAAAGACTCAAGTGATCAGTCCTGAGTGTGATCACATTCAGTCTAGATATTGTTTTCCATTTCTCTATCCAAGAGAATGAATTTGTAATTTGGGCATGAATTTGGGGTTTCCCCTTCCTTCTATTTTTCCACAGTCATGTTTTCCTATCAAATTTTTGTCCCAACATCCATTGAAATAAGGTCCTTTCTGATTGGATGCGGCCGGTGGGTCTTTTTGGTGAAACTTGTCACTTTTGTCACATTTGTAAAAAATACCAAATTGGCCCCATGGCCCCTGATAGTATCTAATTGATTATTCAACAAACATGAAGCAGTAGGGAAAAATTCTTACTTTGACCCTCGAAGATGGACACATGACCATTTTTCAAGACAAAGGAGAGAGGCGGATCGTTGGAACATTTTGAAGATTTTTGCCTTTTTGTGAAAAGGAGCAAAGTTATAAATTGATTCAAACCCCATGAGAGGATAGAGTGATGTCACATGTTTGAGTCATCATTTGAAAATTCAAAGTAGGGAAGCGGGTCGGTGGAACACTTTGGAGTTTTTAAGCTCTGTTTTCAAATGATGTAAAGGTATAAAAGTGATTTGTAACTCCGATGGGGCCCACATCAAAAGTTGGAAGTGAAGAGGTGGGTCACTGGAGCATTTTGAATTTTTTGGCCCGCTTCAACTCAAATATTTTCCACGTGGAGGGCCTACGCTCATTTTAGGATCGCCTCTAGGTCCTACCTTTATAGTTGCCAAGGAGACACGTGGAGGCTTTCGCTAGTTCCTCTCTATACTTATACTTCTCAAGAAATTTTCTAAATCTGGGACATGTGGAGGGCCCACACCTACTTGGGGACCTACCCCTGAACTTTACTTTTGAAAGAGTGTTGAAGGGACGCGTGGAGGTTTCATTGGATCTTCCCATACTTAGACTTTTCCAAGTTTTGGTGTAACTTTGTCGGACCCTAGACACGTGGAAGGCCCACGCTTGTTTGGGAGTCCTTCTTTTGAGCTTCATACCAAAAACACACCGAAGAGACACGTGGAAGATTCTTTGTGGCCCTACCCATACTTAGACTTTTCAATGGCTGAGGAAACTTTCTCGGACCCTAGGCACGTGGCACCTTCCACTGGTCCTTAAACTCTTTCAAAAAAACTTTTTTGGGCTAAGACACATGGAGAGCCCGCATTTGTTTGGGGTCTCCGCTTTTAGGAACCATATCAAAAGTGCACCAAAGAGACACGTGGAGGCTTCCATTCTCTCCTCTTTTTACTGAGACTTTTTCAAAGGCCGAGGAAATTGTCTTGGGCCCAGGGCACGTGGAGATCCTACACTTGTTTGAGGTCCCACCTCTAGACTTCATCTTTGAAGTTACACCAAATGACACGTGGAAGCTTCCATTGGACTTTCCCATACTCGAATTTTTCAGCAACCGGTGCAACTCTCTAGGGTTTTGAACACGTGGAGGGCCCACGCTCATTTGGGAACCTGCCTCTGGACTTCACCTTTGTAGTTGCACCAAGGAAACACGTGGAGGTTTTTTTGCTGGCTCCTCCTTGCACTTATCTCGACTCGGACTCACTAGCATAGGAATGTGGTATAATCCATGCAAGGACACTTGGACTCACAGTGCACAAATGCAAGTATCCATGTGAGGGAACTCATTTCTCAAGGTGTATTCTCGAGGGTGAAAAGGATTGCTTGTCAGATCCAACCATATGGAGCCACCTGAATTATTAAAAAGGGGATTTCTTGCATGACAGAATAAAAGAATGATTAGAAGGACTATCAAAAAGTTATGGCATGGCATCCTAGTCATGGTTGAGGGTTTGAGAAATGTGATCAATTCATGATTTATCCACTGGAAACTTTTGGGTGTAAATTTGTTAAACATCACTTTCTGGAACAAACTTGTAACAAACAAAGGATTCCTTGAATATTCTTCTTTTGGGGGAAATTTGGGATGAGTGAGTGAGTGAAATTGTATAAATGCAATGAGAATACTCTTGCAAAAGGTTGGGGGTTAATTTTTACGAGAAAATTTGAGAAATCCCATCTTCCTGAGAGACCATCTGAGAAACTGTTAATCTCTTGTGTTTTAGATTTGATCACGTCAAGGTGGTTTCAAGTGTATATCCATTGACAAGCTGTAAGATTGTTCAAGAAACTTTCCAACGGTGATAAATCTAATAGATCTTGAATTAATTAGTGTTGATCTTGAGCAAAATTGTGTTTGCTTTTATTTCAGAATGTATTCAAATGGTTTTAATGTTCCTGTTACAATCTTATGTTAAAATCCATGAATCACTCAAGATCTCATCCCTGTGATATTATAGTGGCATTTGTAATTTAATTATGAGAAGATCCTTCATCTGTAATGAAATAAACAATTTAAAATCACTTTACTATCATTTTGTTGATAAAGATTGTTTGTAAGTCTATGAGTGTATCTTAGGCGTGATGAACCAATGATCTTCAATGTTTAATTGAGTCTTTAACTTGATCCTTTATGTTGAATTCTTTAAGAGTGTGTGAAACCGTGTAGATATGGGCCTCCATTGATGCACACCTTCTAGTTAAAGGAATATTTTGGCTATTTCGAAGCTTTTTGTTGTTGAGTTTTCCAATTATTATAGAGGTTCTCAAAGATCTAGTGAAATCAACTTCATCTTGCTTAATTCCCCACCAAAAATTTCAAATAACCATGAATCCTACCTAAAGTACCCCTATTTGTGCTATGTATCCAAAAATGAAAAATTCTATTGCCAAAATATACATAAGCAAGCAGGTTTTAAGTGTCTTTAGTAACTGAACCTTGTTTAGAAAATATCTCCATTCTTTAGAAGTGACAACTTGTGAGAGTTAAATTGTGGTGTATTGATCATATTTTCTCAAGGTTCCCTTGAAAATTGTGCAAAGAAGGATCTCTTCATGTCCTTCACCAACAGAGGTTACAAAATGGGTCCTCTCACCCTGGTTGAAAGGCACGACCTAAAGTAGTGAGGATAGATCAAATCCTTAATGAAGGTGTTATCCATTTCTCTAATGCCTGAGTGACAAAGAGTCAGTTGAATCCCCTCCCCGGCTACAAAATGACTTATACCATGATTTTTCTATCTCTAAGTATCTTGTTAAATCTTGTGATGTTGCTCATCTTCCAAAGGAGAATCAATTTGGATACCAACAGAATTGATACTTTCTTCTGTGGTAAAGAAATGGTTTACCTGTTAGTAGACGATATAGCTAGGCTCAACATTTCTGATATTTGGAATATGGTTTTCCTCTACCTTATGAGGTACATTACTCTTGAAGTGAATTATAGAAATATATTTACTCACCATCTTACTATACTTAATATATTTAGGCATAAGATTGTTATGAGCCTTCCCTTTTTCTTGTTTAGTTCTCTCTTTGTGTCGGTGAATGATTTTCAATAGGGAAAGATTGATACCCGATACACCATGGTCTAATTATATTTTATTTTTAATAATGGTAAAATGATGGTGGAAAAGGAATTAGATCCCAAAGTGGGGGATTCAAATGACAATTGTACTCTTACTGACCGTATGAACAAACTGAGGAGAAAGAAGAGTATAAAACTCATGGGAAGGGAAATCTTGGTACTAAGGTTGTAGGTTCTCTGATTAATATGAAAGGGGAGTCATCTAAAGGGAAAGAGAGAGTGGAGTTGGGTTGGAATGTGGCTTTTGATAAAATTTCTCTCAGGGTGAGTCAGGTGGAAAGGGATATGGAGGCCATAGGAAAAGTTGGAATATATATGGGAAAAAGTGTCATGCATTGCATCGATACCTCTAAGAAAATTTGTATCACCCAAAACTTTATTAGGGAAGATATGGTAGAGATCAAAATTTTGGTTTTTCAGAGTTACAGGGGTGTATGGTCAAGCTAGAGCAGGGACACAAAGTTTAGGTATAATCTCCATCTCATTAGTTCTGATGAGGAAGATCAGGTTGAAGATGACATCCCTATCACGAGCGAGCAGGATGATCAGATGAAAGGATGGGAAGAAGAGCGTCAACCGAAGGAGTACAAATGTTTGAAAACTAACTAGTCCCTTAGATCTTGGAGATTTTGTTTGACTATTTGTGGACTATATCATTTGGGATGTTTTCCCCTCCATGTTTTATGATTTTTTGTTGTATTAATCTATTGGACTGTAGTTTGGGATAAGTTGTTTTAGCCCTTTTTATCATGTTTCTTTTTTTTTTTGTTCTTGGTGATGCTCACGATGCATTCTATTGTAAGGTTTTGGGTGCCTTAATCCCTGTATAAAGTAGCCAATCATTATGTTAACGTATATTTAATAAACCTTGTTAATAGTAATTTTTTTAATGACATTTTAAATTAAACAAGACAGAGTGGCAAGTTCATGCCTTAGGGTTGGGAGATGTGCTAGATGTGTGATTTTTTTAAAAGTTGTCTATAATTTTTTGCATTACGTGCTTTATATTGCTAAGAACAACCAATTTAATATTTTTATAAAAAGTAGAATGTAACAATACTTAATGTATAAAATATGCACATACGGTATGCCAAAATCCACATAATGCTAAAAATAGAATGCCCATATGTAATGATTTTGAATGCATAAAATATGTATATACTATAATTCTCAATTTAAATGTTGCACATAATGTAAATACCCACGTTAAAATTCAGATAGAAGACAAAACAAAAAATAAAATCATGCATCAAATATATAATTGTTTAAAACATAGAGCGATCTAGAATCATATTATGCTTGAAAATAATGTAGCAATATAGTCGAAATTTTGAAATACATAATATGTTATATTTTTTAGGTGCAATAAAAAAAACCACCACGATTTTACAAGTTGAACATGCCTACATAAAGATAGAAGTTTTATACTAAATGGAATATCTAAAACAAATTAGTTAAAATATTTGTCACAATATCAGTAACTAATAATAGTATTATTTTTCTTGTCTTTAACACAATATAATCCATATAAAAAAATTAATACAAACATAGAAAAAATAGTATTTTATAAAATTTAACTTACAAATCTAGTTTTTATTTCAAATGTGGATAAAGAAAAGATTAAAAATTTTGACTAGAAAAAACAAAATAGTATAAAATATATAAGGAGTGGGATGGGATTAAATTTAGAAATGTTTATAATGTGATTTTTAAATAAATTTTATTAATTTTTATGAATAGTGTACTATTTTTGATGTGTCACTTGTCCAAGCATGCAAATACATCTTCCTTTTTGGATAAACATTAAATGTAGTGAATATTTTATTAACATTTTTTCTAAATCTGGTATCTTATTTAAAGATTGGGCAAATGTCTTTCTTAGAATTTTGATTTTTATTAAATAGAAAAAAATAATGTTGCAATAAGGCCTCATAATTGTCAAAACAGTACTAACTAGGAAATAAAGAAATATATAAATAAGTTTTGTAGATTAAAAAATTATTTAAACAAAATATAAACATTAGAAAATTGAAAAGTTATAGAATTTTTTATTTTGACTAGTGGATTAAGGAGAAATTATTTTTTTAATGAAAGTTATAGAATTCTTGCAGGATGCAGGAGATAATAAAGTAATATGTTTTGAGCTTAGTGCCCGTTAAGGTAATACAATACTTCCACAATATAATATTTTGGGCTTATGGATCACTAGCATTTAACAAGCCAAAGAATAATATTTTTTAGCTTAGCATCCGCTAGCTTATGCAACACCATAGTAATTGGATATTATCGATCGATAAGATTTAACAAAATAAAGTAAAATATTATCATCATAGAGTCAGCTAGGTTATACCACAATAACATATTTTCATGTACAACTACTATGTCCATTTTTTTGTAAAAGGGTGAATATGGGGATTTGAAAGGACCCACATCCATTTACAAAAAGGCCCTTAAGGAAAAATATGACATTGAAGCATAGAAGAGAGAAATCCTATAGGCAACAAAAGATAAAAATCCACATAAACGCAACTTGAGTAGAGAAAAATTATATTTTGTGAATAGTTTAGAGGATAGATGTTGCTTCCACTATAGTAGCAATGGTGCTTCTATTAAAGATAATAAGAAACATCTTAGAGTTTCCTTGTTCCTCGAATTCTCCTTTCACAAATTTGTATTTGTTCTTTTGTTCTCCAAAATCTGTTTGGTTCTCCTACTCTTTCATTACCATATTTTTTTCACAAATAGCTCATTGTAATCCAACACTAACACATTGAATGACAACCCATTCTTAACATGAATATATTATAAAATATTGTTATTGACAATGTGAATGATGTCGTAGCCATTAAATTTTATTGAGTATGTGTAGCAAAGGACTATTTGTGGACAACAATAAGGCCAACAAAATAATATAAATTTTATCAAATACATCTTCTCATCGATTCTTGCACACCACCATGACCATAAATCGATTCTGATATTCACTTTTTTATATGCAAATTGAGCCACCATCCATACCACTAGTATTATTTTTCAAAAACAACAGAACACATTCTTGGCAAGTGTTATGGGTTTGTGTAAAAAAATTCAAATTTTCCTCTCATGTTATTATAGATTAATCTATGTCATTTATCTATCAAGATGTGCTCTATTCCATCCTCTTTCATTGTTTCTAACACATTTTTACTATATTATGAAATTATTTATTTGATAAACAAAACTACCTTCTATAAAATATGAGTAAAAAAATTTCTTCCGTTTAATTATCTATAAAATCCCTACATGGATATAAGCCCTAATTTACTATGGAAAATTTTACATTAACATAATTTTGTAATTTTGAGGGTTGAAGGTGAGAATGCATACCAATTTTTGACTGAGAGGAAATCAAAATGTTTCAAGAAATCGAACACAAAAAAAAAAATCTATTGATAATGATTTTTACTATACTCAAAATTTGTCTATTTATACGGAAAATGAATAATATTGATGAATAAATTGTCTCGCTTTAATGACAGAGAGAATAGAAAGGAAAATGTTAAAAACAATTACTCAAAAGTTGTCTATTTATAGAGACATGTAACTAAAAATCCAACCGCCAATTTCTTAAACATGAATTTAATAGGGAATGCACATGATTTTACTTTGCTTTGGATTAAATGGCTAATTAATGGTTTACTGATAGTTTCGTGCTCTGTATAAGCGCACATATTTCGAATGGCACATGTACTTTAAAATGGAGAATTTTACATAGTTCATTTTAATGCCTAATTAATGTTGAGGCAACTACAACATTAATTAGCATTTTTCCTTACAAAATGGTTATCATTAATAATGCATTTGGTATTGTAAAGAATAAATGTAATAATTTAATATTATAATTTTTTTACTATAAATAAAATCCCTTATATAATTTGGGTAAAATAAAGCCTTTAATTTTTGTTCTTGCACTTCGACGTGTGAATCTTAATGCCCGTTTAGATGGTTTTCTTGATTATAGTCATAAAATACTTGCAAATATTTGTAATAAACGTCACACGTGACTTGCATATTTAATATTTGATCATCAATTTTTAATATAGATTTATATATAAATTAACAAAATTTACATCAATATATATTAAAAATAATGAAATTTATATAGAGTATTTTAATATAAATAAACACTATTTGTATTTTTAATGGAAGTGCTAGAAAATTATTGTTACCCAAAAATAAATTTGATAGGTGAGTTATCACACTTAGCTATGCAAATCAAGACTCTCACTATGTGAATCAAGAATCGACACTTAGAAGTGTGAGAATCAAGACTTACACTTAGAATAGAAGTGTGAGTTGAGACTAGCACTTAGAAATGTGTTTCCTCACAATAGTGCATCGAGGCTATATAGAATAAGTGTCTAATTTTTAAGGCTCAATCACTTACATTTATGACTACTGTAATTTTTAAATCAACCACGGAAAGGGTATTTTTAACTAATAAAATATGAAGTTCCAATTTTTATATAAATATATATAAACATTGAGAGTAGCCTTTAAACATGTGAGTCACAGCTATTTCTATAAAATATTTGAAAGTATGATCAATAACATCATGTATGATCTACATTTCAACCAAAGCAATAATGGAGAAGAGTTTCTAAAATATTTTAGTTAAGTGTAATTTCGATAATATTTATAGATGAAAAAGGTTTAAGAATGAATAAGTATGCATAATATGTTGATAAAAGATTGATTGTGGCATAAATCACAACAATCAAAAAACATCTTGCATACACAGTTAGCATCACCTAAAATAGTGCTTCAAAATGGAATACACAACACTTGAAGCATTATGGAGAGGACTTTTGTCAAATGTTTTTAATCCAAGGTTAATTGTAAAATCATTAAATGGTTGAAAAATTTCTAGAAAGAAAAATGGAATACATGAATGTAGGGTTTGAAAAATAATTTTTTAAAAATCGTAGAAAATTTCAAAAAATGTGCAATTGGTAGGTGTGAATCCAAATTCCATAACCTTAGCTAACATCCTCTCGGCCAATGTGTGGATCTTGAAACATGGCATGGACATCTAGGAAAAGAAATTGATAGTTGTAAAATCTATCTCCATAACCTCCGACAAAGACATCCTCTAGTTAGGCGTGTTACAAATGTCAGGTTTGAGGGCTAGGAATGGAGGGTATTGGCATTGTATAGTAATTATTATTTTTTTTTCATGGTTGAATTATGAATCCATGTGCTTTGTTTGTGAGTTTCCTGACAAAACACCACAAAAGAAGACATATTCCCATGCAAAGAAATGAGTGTAGGTTATGTACAAATGAGTTTATTAGATAGGACCGAGAGGTGGAAAGAATTATGAGATTAAAAGAGAAGATGTTCCCCAAAATTTGTCGCATATCTTTCAACCATCTCTTGGTACATACATCTTCACAAGTAGGCTTGTAGTTAGAGGCATGCACGTGGTTTATTATTTCTTGTTGGAAAGTTGAATGGAGGGGAGTCAAGAGTAGGCTCATGGATGTTGGCAAATTTTTGTTGTGGATGTAGGATCGAGCTCCATAACTTGGGATGATTCACTTTCACTCGGGCATGGTATCCTTTCCTACATATTTTATAATTTTATTATGAGTTGGTTCTTCATTTGCAATATAATAGAAATATTATATCATTATATACTTTAAAACGAGATGGATAGTGCAATCAGTAAAAAACCATTTCCTAATTTATGCTACCAACTTACAATTTTACCCTCAACCATGCCATGACAACAACCTTATTCATGCTAAAGAGGATGAGGTGTCAAAACTTAGTGTTTGTGTCAGTGTCCATTGGTATTGGCGAGACCTATATGAGTTAACTAAAATAACCATTTTCATCTACCTTGCAAAGTTAGAAAAACACAATTTCCAAAGACGTGTAAAAAAAATCATATTGAGCCCATAAAAGAGATGACAAGTGTCATATGTGTTCCTTGTTATGAGGAGAGTCACATCAAGCTTTATATTGACCCCATTCGACCATTCAGATTACTCTCTTCTTCACTCCTCTAAGAGCCCTATTACCCATTTTACAATTTTAGGAAGATGTTAAACCAAAAAATGGGTTTGTATTAGCTCGCCATTTGGACCCCCGAGCAACAAAATGTTTTTTTCCTATGAAAACCTCTAGTATTTTTACTATAAAATTACATGGAACCTTCAGTTTTTGAAAAAACACATTCCTAGCTAGTTTGGCAAGGGGGTTTTGTAGGCCTCTAGTCGGTGTTGACTAAGTCAAGTTAGACCAATTTCGACCCGGGGGCTCCAAAACCTAGCCACCAATTGAAAACCATTTTCTAGTTTTGAATTCCATCAGTTCATCTTTGAATTCTTGGTATTTAGGAGGACACGTAATAATTTAAATTGTGCATCAACTAAAAAAAGGTAGCTTTTAAATGTGGTTTCTTAGCCTCCGAGCCTAAATTGAGCATTTTGCAACCAACAAGAAAATGTAAAAAGAAATATGAAGGATCCCAGTCAAGTTAGCAAACCATAGTGGAAAATTATTCGAAACTTGTAAATAACTATTGAAACCCAATCTTGTGGCTTGACGTGTGAAATTTGACTTTTTAGAAAATATTGTTTCTCTCTCTTCCTTATCTCTTTCACTCTCCTCCCTTAGTTAAGGAATGAAATGAAATGAAATGAATATATGCCCTAACCCTCTCTTTTTGTGTGTGTATTATTACACTATGTAAATGGAAAACTAAAAACGTTGATTATGCTAGATTTAGGTGGATGTCATGCCAATGATTTATCACTCATTTCATGCTCACCTGGTTTTGCAATATGTAAGTAAGATGGTGAAACAATGTGGTTGTAATTGATTGTGGATCATTGTAATTTGTGTATGTTAATGAAATATAATATATATATATATATATGTATATATGTATGTATGTATGTATGTATGCATATGTATGATATGTATGTATGTATGTATGTATATGTACAAGTGTATGTATGTATGTATGTATGTATGTATGTATTGCTATATTACATTAAAGGTTTATTATTGAAGTTTTGTAATATTTTTAAGATGCTAGTGTTTAAGGGAAATGTTCATCTAAACATGGGTGTTAAATTGATCCCTAAATTTTGTATTGTAAAAATAGGATAAATATGTTAAATGAAATTTAATTTGATATCTTATAGTGCATTCTCATTGTGAAATTATGATAAAATCCCTAGAGTGTTGTGTTATTTCACTAGAAAATATAGAAAAGAAACCTGAACATAACAATCAACTTTAGTATAAAACTTGTCCATATCTACCCTTCTCGCATGATCCTTCTTAGCATAAAAGAAACTAAAAATATTAGAATGAACTTAAATATTTATGCTTGATAACACCTTCTAGCTTAAGTAAATAAGATCACAAGTTTGATTTTATCGTCATAGCTTGTATGCTTAGTGACATTGCCTTGAACCTGATAGTTAGGAACAACATGGTAAAACTTCATCTTGGGTATGTGGTCCCCTCCTAGGTTTGATAGTGGTGAGAGTAGTAAGGGGAATGTGATTTTCTTAAAGTAGTTCTCTATGGGTAACCAAACTCCAACATAGTGTAAAACCCTCTTGGAGCGACACATGTGTTGAGTGGTGAATATCACCAACAAACCTTATAAGTGACATTTAGGATTTGGGATCATAAATGAAGTCGATACCCAATCTCAATTTTCATTCGGGTTCTATGGTGCAATACTAAGAGATAATTGTGAAACTTAAAAATATTATAATTTATGATTAGTTTGTGAAACTGTAACCATAAGATGATGTGCTTAGAGAAAGGTGAAATGTATATCATTCTTATAACACGTTGATATCATCTTGTTGTGAGAAATAGAATCCACATCATGCATAATTTAATCTGAATCTTAACCTTTAAATGAAGGAATACTCCCTCTTATTATCCCCCTTGTCCTAATTTTTAATGAATTTATGATGTGAAGCTCGGTCATTTATTACTTTACTTTGTTAGGGTTTATATTACTCAACTTAAGCTCTGTTTGAGAAATTTGAATTTGTTTCCTACCTCAACTCATATCTGGATGAGTTATACTCCATTTGCATGAGTTTTTGTGTTGATCTCAGTTTGGGTTTTTAAACTTTCATGTAGGTTTGGGATTTTCATGTGCTAGGGTTTTGTCCCTTGAGTTTTTTATGACTCTTTCCTCTCATGAGTTATTTTTTCTCCATTTCTAACTCATCCAACTCATTGTATGTGTTGATTTGGAAGCTCGGTGTGGTTAATTTTCTATGTGGCTTGAGCTTTATTTTATGTTTGGTTCATCGAGTTCGAGGAGCTTTTCCATCATTTCCTTTGCAAGCTCTCCTTGTTTAAGCCAACTCGACCTTGTGACTTCTAAGCTCACCTTTGATTTGTTATGGATGACCTCTGCTTATTGCTTATTTGGGTGAGGGATTAAACAATACATGACAGTTTGAGGCTTGCATCCTTCTATTTAGTTTGTCACTTTGTGTCACACACCTATTGAAGAGATAGATACCTCAATTTTTCTCTCGAGCTCATTGCAACCTCATTTACGACTTTTTTGGGTTCCTATGAGCTCATCTCATCTTTTCTTTGTATGGCTTGATGTACCTTTGCATGACTCTCCATGACTCTATTTGGAAATTGTCAGGCTCATTTTTTTATACATAACTCATTAGGTCGCTAAGTAACCATCTCATCATTTATTTATCTCGTAAGGCCAATTTCATATCTGGTGAGATCTTCCAGTTGCACAACTCAGCATAGTTTGATAGATAGCTTGTTTGGGTCACTTTCACATCTCATGTTTGTCCTAATGAGATGGATTGCTTCTTCTTCATTATGGGTAAACAAGTGTTTTTTTAATAATTGAAAAACTTGGGGTGTTTTTGAAAAAACAATGGTCTAGGATTCATTATATTGTTGTTATCTATAACTTAGAACACCTCCTTAAATGCATAACTGATGTGAATATTTTGGAATCTGATGAAAAAAACCTTTATTTTTATTTTATGGCTATATTTTCATTCTTACACTTCTAAACTGCTCTCTCTTGGGAGATCATCATTTTATTGAAAACCTTATGGAAAATGGGAATTTCTATAAGTTTTCATTCCTCTATGAGCTTTTGTAGATGTATCATATTATGCCAAAATGAAGGTTATTGCCATGATCTAGAAATCATATTCATGAAACTCACATTTTAGTAAAAATGTATGGATGTGTTTGAGTTGAAAATCATTTAGTTTGTTGTTCTACTACACATTCTTAGAAATTCATTTTCTTGAGAGGTTGATGAAGATCTGAAAATCTACACTTTTGAAAAATGAAGGAAAAACTATTTTATTTCATTCTGAAAAATACTTTTGCACATTATGAATGGCTACCATTTTTTCCTTCATTTCTGGATCTAGAACATGCCTTTTGTTAGTACTCTCTAAAAACATGTTTGACACACATTTTTCTCAAAAAATGATGTGTAATGGTTATTTATTACTTTTGTAAAGAAGTTATTCCTACATATAAAATATGTATTTGCTTTAGTGCATTCTACAAATGTTTTTAAAGTAAAAATATGTAATTTTTTCCACAAAATATGTCTTTCTTTTTCATCTAAAACTAATCACATTTGTGAAACTAACCTCCAAAACATGTAGCTCTAAAAATGCATTTTTTAAATTGTGTTTTTCCACATGCATGATTGTTAGATGTATGAGAAATCACTTTTAGTAAACCTTCTAGAATGCATACTTGAATCATACTTTGTAATGCATACTTAAAAGTACATGTGGTGAGAAGTTGATGCATATTGCAATCTGAGAAATATGTACTTGAAAGATTTTCATTTTTAGTTCATTGAATGTAACACTCTTTAATTTTTTAATTTTACCTCATTCTTGTAAGATGTATGAAAATTCATGCTCATCTTATTCTTCTCTTGAAATCCTTTAAGTTTTGGTACTTGGAATGATATGTTTTCATTTCTACAACTTTCTTCTAGAACGCATATATGTTCAAAGCTAAGAATCTAATGAAGTAATGAAACCCTGAGCTATAACATCAACTATTTTTCCCTATGTTAGGTGTTCAAAGAAAAATTTGGATCAAACCTGGAGTTGGATCCTACAAGGAAGGGGGTCTCGTCTACCAGTAAATGGCAGGTGCCCTTCTTCTTGAGATTCTCATTTTTTAATTTATCTACATTACTTTACTTTTACAGTCATATCCGACGTCTTATGTGGGAAATTGTAAAATTTTATTATGAATATATGCAGTTGTTTTATACCATGAGTTGTATGTTGTTTCTTTTCATTTCTTTCTTCACATAATTAAATGAGCATCTGAAAATCAATACTTACCACAACTGCATATAATCATAAGGCACTAAAATGAATTGTTTGTACCTTTTTCTAGTTAATTTGAAACTAAAAAACTGAAAAGATGAATGGATGATCCTACTGGAACTATAACTTCCTTTAACACATGAGAATTTTCCAATCTGCAATCTGATTTCCTATTGTTCCATGATGATGATTTCTGATGTATGATGTCTTTCCCATATTTTCTAGGACCCTGCAATAGTCTTAAATTTTTTATGGGTTATCTTAATTAATATTACAATATGAAAGGCATATTATGTGAGAAATAAGAATCCAATAATAGAATCGCTAGGTGCTTTTTCCTATGTATTTTCCCAATTATCCACTGAACCTGAGTAGCCTGAACACTTTTGTGCCCCTATACCATGATGAAAAAAAATGGTCATCAACTTTGGCTACTTTGTTGGACTGATTTCCTACTAATTAGAAAGAACCCTCTGATGGTCTTTTCCAGCCATGAAACCCTTTGTGTAAGCTAGAACAAGAGTTCCCAATGGCAAAGAAAATATGATCAAGACTGAAAATCATCCAAACTAACAGAAAAATATCAACTACAATATATGAAAAAATGCACTTAGAGGAAAGATAAAACTCCTATCAAGGCTAAAAAATCATACATGCTCCAAGGGTAAGCATATAGAGTGTGCACAAGAACTTATTATGAAATAAACAAACCTACATTAACCTTCTCTAAGTAATTGAAATGAGAATCTAAACAAATCTTGATATAGGCAGAGAGAAATAGCATCCCTTTCTCATAAAATGAGACCATGAGATCAACTTGACAACTAGATCACATGGAAAAAGTGAAAATGTGAAATACACCTTTGGTTTTCTAAAAACATTACACCGGAAGAAGATAAATACCTTTCTTGAATCAAGAATAGGCTCTTGGTGATGAATTTTGAGAACATGAAGCTCTTTCTTGTGCTCTGAGTTAAGCACAACTAATGACAACGTTGATTTCGATTCCAATCCATCCAAGTTCCTGATTGGACAAGGTTTTATACTTCTATTTTTCCATTCTTTTTTATATACAATTTCAAGAATGGAGTTGATTGACACATTTCCTTCATTCTTGAGCATGCTTGGAAGCTGATAGGAAATTTGATCTTTTTCTTTACCAGTTTTATCTCTTCCATGATGATTGGTTCATCAATGGTTTCATCATCTCTTTTCTCATTTTGATCCACCATGATGCTTGAAAAATCAACCTCATCCTTCTTTAAATCATCTTTTTTCTCTCATTCCATAACTTTAAAAATTTATGTTCTTGGTAAATCACAACATCCTTCTAGAAGTGCAGCAATATCTAGACAGGAAGGACAATGAGGATCTTTGCATTCATCTATATCATCTTGCTCAGTTGGAAACCTTTCTTTCTCTCTCCCATAGATGACCTTAGTGATCAAAAACACTTTTTTATTATTCATTGCTAAGAAAGGATCCCTTTGAGTTTGATTTTATTTTCTAGATTCCTTTTCCGTGTGGCATTTTGGAAGTTGATATAAGTTGTGTTTTGCTTCATCTTCTTCATTCTTATCAATATCCTCATCCAAGTGAAAAGTCTGCCAAGATGAAATCATGGTTATTTAGATCATAACAAAACTCTAAATAGGTTGATTGCTCCTCAAATTTATTTTGAAAATGTTCCTTACTCAAATATGAATTATGATCACTAATAGGAATATTTTCATGCATGGTTAGAACATTATTATTCTCTAAATCAGACACATTCAAATTAGCAACTATTTCTAAAAAAATTCCTTTACTATGACATGATATAATGTCAAAATTACTGATCCGATTTTTGGAAACCTCTTTTTGCTCATTGAGATCATTATCTCTACATTTTAGCTCAAGAGAAACAAGAAAATTTCATCTAACCTTTGTTTTTTTATTATATTCATTAAGCTACTTGGAAACATTTACCTCTTTCTTGCACTCTTTTTCCAACTATTGAATCTAATTGGATTCAAATTTTGAAACCCAATCTTGTAAATTTTTCATGAATTCATCACTTTTGGTTCCTTTACTAGGCTTCCCTCCTTGAATGATTTTCTAGTTGTCCCCTTCACAAATTGGGCTTGGGAATGTGAGAGGAGGGGTGGGCTGGGTCTCAAACATATTTTGCAATGATTGTGCAAAGGGGAAAGGTGCAAAATTTTCATGTGGAGGAGAGGGAGTGGAAATAAATACATTGAGAGAGCTTGGAATCTAAAACTAGGCTCATATGGTTGACAAGGAAGGTAAGTGGGAACATCCTTTTGACAGGGTTCCTCCACCTTATGCTTATTATCCTCTAATACCTGTAATTTTTTATTTTTTCCTTGACATATTGACATGTCTGTTGCATCCTCTGATGCTTGCTATCAAAATCATTGTTAGGCATGAAATTATTCTCATAACCTGTATATCTTTGTGAAAAATCAACGTATCCCTATTCCTAAACACAATGATTATAAGGGTAATCATACTGATTAGAAAAATTTATATCATGGGCATATTCATTGTGGTAAGGGTCATAATACTAATCTGGAGGAGGATATTGGTAAAAATAATTTGGATCTGAATAGCACAAATTCTCTTAGGGAAAAGAATTCTAATGAGGAGCTAGAATCATGATTGCATGACCTCATAAAAGATGGAAAATGGAGGATAATGACTTCTTGGAAATTTGGGCTGCTCGGATAAGTGGAATGGCCGGATATGTTTTTAAAAGTTTCCTCCAAAGTCTGAATTTTTATCGAGCACACATAAAACTTGGCAAAATTAAATTTAGACCAAGATGTTATGGAATACCTACAAAAACTATGATTTCAATGCTCCCATCGATCGTGCCAAAAAAATTTATCACTTCAAAGTGCACCCTAGATGAAGAAGTACAAACAACTCTTCACTTCGGTTGATACAATGGGATCTTTGAGTTGTGGGTGACTCAGAATGAGGAGAACCTCAAAAATAGGTTGGTTCCCTAGGATTAATCAACTAAACTAGTTCTTTGGTGGGGTTGAGGGAGAGAAACAAACACAAACTTAATGGAAATCATGTAAAATAGGTGATACACCAACATTTCGAGGACCTATGACTACACAAAACACTATGTAGTGATTGCTAAAGAACTCAAGAAAATCACTTCATATGTTATTTGATGGGCTTTCACACTTCAAAATGGCATTAACATACACTTAAAGTAGTATGCAAAGCTTACAAAACTACTTAATGGATGTTTGAAAATTATGAGCATGCAAAGGAAAATATCATTGACTAAAATGTATCATAAATTTTCTATAACACACTTCACAAAGTTACAAATGGAGGAAAATCAGTTTTTATTGCTTCAACAAGGTTTTGTAGTACAATCTCTATATAGTATAAGTATGATAGAAAAATAAGTCTCCCGCTCTTGTTGTTAAAATCAAGGTAAATATAGTGAAAAGGAAACAAGCATTAACTCAAATCACTCCAAAAATAATACTCCCTACATCAGTTCAACCCTAGCTTTCTAATTGGAGACAAATCCATTATTAGTCCAATCATGTACAATTCGACCTCTTTTGCAAATAAATACAGTTTTTAATAATAATGAGGCAAAAATCATGTACATGGCTTTACAAAAGCTAAAAATAAACTTTCATGGTTTCCTCAACTCCTAGTCAACCTTATCAAATTGCTTTATTTGTAAAAATTAATATAATGTGTATGGAAAATTTATAGAAATTAAGGTAAAAAGGGGATCCCTTCCTTTGGTCTATCATGAAAAAGTTATGATTTGGTTTTTGTTTGGAACATATGCATGCATGAGTTAACGTAGTTGGTTTGTGTGAAATATATGGTTAGACATAGCTTTACCCCTCCATGAAAAAGTAAGAATTAAAACATTAGAAACTTTAGCCAACCTTGGTATGGCAAGGTAATCATAGTTAACTCATGGTAATAAGTTTTAACCATGGAAAACCACTAAAACTAGCATTTGTGAACAAGGAAAAGTTTGAAATCTATAGAATGAGGCAAGAACATTTATGAAGCCCCAAAGCTTTAACAACTTTACTATGAACCATCAGATAAGAGATAAATAATATCTATTCCTATGCATACATTATAACTTTGACAAAAACATCAAACTAAATTGTATATTACTCTCTACTCTTTGAAAGCTATAAAAAGATGAACCTATGAAGATCCTAGCAATTAGTTTTGATTGTTTAATGCTTAAGTATTTGAGAGTGAGATCTCGCCATTAATAGCTACAAGACCATATGGTTATTCTCATTTACCCAAGCTTGAGTTTCGAAAATGCAATAAATAGTGATAGCTCAATAACAATGAAGAAAGCTTTTAATCCAAAATTAAATACTATAGTTTATTAGAAAGGAGAAGAGTTCTTAGAAATGGCTTAGGGGTATGGGTTTACTAATGGTTTCCATTTCCAAGAATGAAATGATTTGTATGCATGTGCAACAAAAGGTAAGTCCAAAAGCACTTTTAGCAAGTCAAAGCAAGATTTCACTAGGTTTAGAGACTAATTAGTCTCTTAATATTAATTAGGGGCCCTAATTAACGTAAGGTTGGAATTTTGGAAAGCTTACAAGGTCCTCTATCCAAATACTTTGGATATCTTTAATTGGGTGAGAACAAATTCTTAAAAATGCAATATACAATTCCACTTTTTGGGTTTGCTAGGGTCCTCACCTACCGCTATAATGAGATGAATTAAATGCAACCTGGAGGTGGTTGGGATAGATTTGGATTTCCTCTCTCTTCCCTCTCTCATTATTCCTATAAATTTTAAGGAGGGGTTTCTTTCGAAGGTTGGACATTCTTTTTTTTCCCTCCCTTCTTCTCTTTGCGGAGTGAGCTTGTGGAGTTCAAACCTCCCATCTAAAACTATAATGCAACTTTGCCTCTTTGCACTTTATAGTGTATTGTGTCAATATTTGGAGAAAATAATGCATGTCGTGGATGATTCTCAACCTCTCTGTGTTCATTTGCATCCTCTTGATCTTTCACTGCAAATCTGGTTATATCTGTGCATGATCTTGTATTGCATTTTAATGGTCTCGTGTTTATTGGCAAGACAGGTGTTCTTCATTCTTCTGCATCACTTTTGTAGTTTAGGTTTTATTTTATGCATCTTATTACCCTATCTCCTTAGAAAGTTAGTTTAGGTTTTTAGCAAACCCTCTGCATTTTTTACGTGTCCATCTCGGACAAAGGAATAGAACCGCCTTCATCCAGGAGAGCTTTTCCGATTTTGCAAAGTCCCACACTTGAGAAAAGCACCATGTTATGTAGTCGCACTGAGAGTCTCAACCCATCAGGTTGCAGACATTCAAGGGTGTTGTGATTCGCCATCAACAAAAATATGACCTTGCAGAGAAAATGGAGCTCACATTTCGAGGCTCAAGCTGAGTGAGTTGAAGTGACGTGGAAGCATTTGATTTGGCGGAAAAAAATTCCAATTCGGCAGACTCAAAAGTTCAAGGATATCAAAGTCCAAAGTCCAAAATTCAGACTTGAGACATTGTTAGCATATGGATTTGCACATATGCGAATGACATGCAACAGTGTGGGAATGAAGTCCCTCCTCAATGAAGGTGAGGTTGCCTTTATTGAAAACCAAAACTGTATTTACATTTGTACATTCAAAATTGTATGTGGGGGTTGTTTTGGAACATCAATGGAAAGAAAAGTGAATAAGGGAGATGAAGTGGAATGAACTGAAAGAACATGCAAGAGTTAGGTAAAAGCAGAGCCTAATATTGCATGAAGAGGAAAGATGAATAACTAACACAAATAAAATGGAGTTTGAGTTAGCCAAACAAGAACATGTAAAAGGGAACACACATGAGAGAGTAGATAATCGAGCTTGATCACTTTGTGAAGTAGAGAAACTGATTGATAACATTGACAATAAGATCAAAGATAATATTTGCATGCAAGATTCAAACACCTAACATCTAATGAACATAAGAACATCAAATATTAAAAGAGGAAATGAATGAGACACAAATTTCGTATTTCATTAACTCCAAAATGTTTTTCAAAAAATAAAATAAAAATTCTTCCAAAAACAAAGCTTGCACAAAATTATTTTCTTCTCCTCTCCCAAAGTCACCTTTACAAATGAGCCCCTCACTTCCTTTTATAACCCAAAAGTTGGTTACAAAGTAGTTATGGTTTTACATGATCAGTAAATATGGCACTTAAGTGACCTTTGACTTTTTCAACCAAATTTTTAAAAAGTGACTAAAAATAGAAACCACTTAAGTTAAAAATTAATAAAAGAAATGGGCACAAGTGGACCTCACTTAAGTGACTTGGACGCACACACATAGACATCCTAGTTAGCAATGCACCACCTAGATCAAGACACCTAGGATTAGTGCCTTATCCATTGGGCCAAGAGTCCACCTATCCCAGTCGTATGGGAATGAACTCATTGACCGTGCTCTGTAATCCTCCAAATGACAAGAGTGCCGAGCTTGAAACTTGAGCAATTCATCCACCCCTCCGTCTGAGCAACATCCTGGTGTGAGCAAGTTCGTCTTCATTCGTATTCACATTCACAATTACACACAATTCTCCACATGCTCCGAATAGCCTTCCATGATGAATTATTCATTTGTTGCGAGACTGTAGTCGTTACGCCACCTTGGCTTGTCAAAATCCAACTCTTAATCTTTTGTCATTGAGAAGATCTTCAAGAGCCAAAATTACAATTCACCTCCTAGAGTTATGTCTTTTGTCTTTGTCACCATCCCGAAGTGTTGGCATTGATTCACTCATGATTTTCCAACTCGAGAATAGAAAAACTTAAAGATTGGTGATGAAGTATTATCACGCACGCTGCTAACTAAGAGCCGATAAATGACACGCTTAAATGTTGTGGCCTTGCTTGATGATCCGCACAATTACACTTGTTGTTGGTCTTGGTTTGTTGATGAATAGATCCGCCACACTGATCAAGTGAAAAAAATTTGGACAAGATTCTCCCATTATTGATCTCCGCCGATAACAATGACTTTTGACTTCGAAGAGACCAATGCCAATAGCTACGACTTATACCGCATAATGAGGAAGTTAGGGGTTGCTTCTATTTTGGAGCCATTGGAGTTGAATCACCACACTATGCAGGTTTCGTGGTGCATCCATGCAAGTGATGACCAATTTAGAACAAGCATCGGAAAATTGTGACTCGCCTTCGGTTGATATGCGATCGCAGAATCGACCTATGTTAATGTGTCCCAAGTTGGTATCGACGATGTTCTCATACTTTGAATGGAGCGTCGAGGTGAGTAGAATGCCCTGGAACCTATACCACAACATCATTTTGTTTGGAGATGACATGACTATGACAGAAGCGTGATTTCCCGGCTATTACTTCCATCTTACAAAACTGCATAAATCGCCTGTAAAACTACCCTGGGAAAAATAACAAATCTTGTCCTGAGAAGTTCTCACTGCATGAGGAAGTATATTAAGGCACCACAAGTTTGCGTGTCAGAATGTTTTTTCCCAATCAAATTCTTCAGTCAAATATTAAAGGTCAAAGTTGACTCTTCTGAAACTGCTAGGAAAATGCAAGTGTAAAACTGTGAAAATCCTGTTTGGTTTGAGCCTGGGAAAAATAACAAACGTCACCCTGAGCATCTACAACTTGGAAAGGAAGCATATGAAGGTGGGAAGAACTTAATGAAACAATTATTTTCTCTTGACGATCATTTGGGTTCAAAATATCAACTCTCAAAGTGAGTCACCTTGATAGGCTGAAAACTGCGCGCATAGCGAAATCATGCAAACTGCATTTTATTTGGCTCGTGAAAAATATCAAATGAAGTGCTGTATATTTGAATTTTTGCAAATAAGTACATGAATGTGGTACAAATTTAAAAAATTAAACTGTTTCTCTTGACGATCATCTGGGCTTGAAATATGGATTCTCAAAGTAGGCCTTCCGCCACACTGAAACCGTGCATGCGACAAAAACAAGGAAACTGGGTTTTTCTCGGGTTCGTGAAAAATATCAAATGAGGTGTTGCGCATTTGAAATTTGGCAAAGGAGTACATGAAGTTGGGAATAATTCAATGAATCAAACCTTTCTTCCCGATGATCACTCAGCTTCAAGATATTGAGCTCCGAAATCGATTACTTCTATGGATAGAATCCGCGTCACATTCTTTGCGCATCTATCATTTTCTTTGTTAAATTAAATTCTTTTGTGCCGATATACATTGGTAATGCGTTTGAATGCATGATGTTTTTTCTCAGTACCTGAAGCGTGATTTCAAGCTATTGAAATCTTTTTATTAACAGCTGCTTGGAAATTGATGTTTTTAGCCAATGAGTTGAAAATAGATCTCCTTTGTTGCGACGTGAATGCATACTCCTTTAAAAACCTGCGTGAAAATTACTCTTGGCTGCGTTGAAACTTCCTACTCCCTCTCCCTGCTGCGTTGGAAAATTGTTGTTCCTTTGGCCTAGATTTGGACTGTTCTTTCTCTCATGCATGCGTGGAAATTATTGTTGTTTTGTCTTACTTCATTTTGGACTGTTCTTTTTACCTATTTCCTCTTATGCATGTGTGGGATCTTCAAACGGTTCCTCTTTGTCTTCTGCTGTGTGGAAATACTTATCAAAACAAAACAACCTATTATTTAAGTCCCCTCTCTTTGGCTGTGCTTTATTACTTCCCAATCTGCTGGTCGTGTTAGAATGTTTTCACCATTTCTTTAGCGTGGGCAGATTCTCTGGTGTGGATTTTTTTAATATCTTCTTTAGCAGCATATGGATCTCCTTTGCTTCATGAGAAATTGATACAAAAACTTTCCTTTTTATTACACACAGATTGGAAAAAGATATGTTATTTCTGCATATGATGCGTGGCTTTCTCCCTTTGACTTCCTGATTGCTTTTTGAAAATTTCTTGCTTGGCACGTGAGAAAATATATGTTATCTTTTTGGGATGTGGAAAAATATTATGTCCTTCAGAAGAAATAAGAAGCAATCGGAAAGCTTCACACGACTTTTTCCAACGAGTTTGACGGAGGAAGTTATGAGGATTAATCCAACTTCCTCTCTTCCTAGGTAGTGGACTTAAGTGCCAAGGGGAAATGAGGAAAGGAATGAGCAATTGACAATGGGAATCGCAAAGTGGCTGGCAATCCCCATTCATTCTCACCATGTGGGAAATTGGGAGATTTCTCTCCGTTAGCCAATCCATGATTTGGCAATTGGTGGAGAAAATCCCACATGCGGGAAATTTGAAGAAGATTGCCAAGAAAGGGGAAATCTGGGTTCGGAAAGCCAAATTGGCATTCTTGGCAGTTGGAAGCATAAGCTTACTTCCCTGGCAATAAAAATTTGTCGAATGAACTTTTAATTAATATTTATTTAATTAAATACTCTCAAGTTATTTAAAAGTTAATTTTATCAAACAAGGAGTGATTAATTAATTAATTTTAATGTATTTTAACGTGATTTAAAGCTCGACGAGAAGAGTTCTCGCTTCAAAGAAAAGAACGAAACGAAGAACGAAACGATCACAAAAATGAGGCGACCGCGATGAGGGCAATGAACCACTTAAAGTAACACTTTTGAAAATTTTCAATTTTTTAATTTTTTATTTATTTTATAATTTTGCAAAGTCAAAATTAGTTGATAACAACATTCAGGAGTTCAAAGTTGGCTGCAAGGTTGAGTAATGAATGGTGTCATGTAGGAAGGAAAAAGGAAGTTTGAAAACTGAAGTTCGAAATTCGAGTTTGGGCTTTTGGAATTTTAGAGATATGCGACAACCAGATGGATGAAGAACCCCAAAATCCGAAACCCGAACCCCGAAAAATATAAAGGTCTTAAACACTGAATTCAAAATTTTAGACTTTGGGGTTTCAGCATTTCAAAACATTGATGCCATTACGCATGCAAATCACCACTAAGCACGAAACCGATGTCTGAATTTCGAGACTTCAAAGTATTGACATTTCGAGAGGATTCAAAATCTCAAGAAAATGAACAATAACATTGATCTACTCAAGTCAAAATACCCGAAGCTTTGAATCCTAAAAGTCTGAAATTTCAGATTTCGAGAGGATGCGATGTAGGTTCGGAGTCCAAAAGGTAGATCAACTACTCACATTTATTGTGGTATGGCATGCTCATCTTCATATGGCCATAACTTTTGGTAGGAGCTTAGATTTGCAAAAAGAGGACTTTCACGGAGTTTGTCGCAGGGTTGAGTAATGAACAATGCCATGCGGGGAGGAAAAAATAAGTCTGAAACCCAAAGTCGAAATTTAGAATTCAGGCTTTATGGATTTTAAAGATATACGACGACAGGATGGATGAACAACCCCTAAAGTGCTGAAACTTGGAACCCCAAAATCCTAAAACCTCGAATGCCTAAAATCACGAAACCCAAACCCCTAAAATCCCAAAATCTCGGACCCCAAAATCCCAAACCCCAAAAACACAAAGGTCGAAACCTGAAGTTCAAATTTAAGACTTAGGGTTTCATAATTTTGAAACATTGAAGCCCCAATCCATGCAAATCACCACTTGAATCACGAAACCTGAAGTCTGAATATTAGACTTCAAAACTTTTGCATTTCATAGGTTTCACGAACTCGGGAAGAAGAATAGTAACAGTGACCTCACGAAGTTAAAATAGTTGAAGCTCGAATCCGAAAGTCCAATTTTTTTTTTTGAGAGGATGCGATGTAGGGTAGGTGTCCGAAAAGGTAGATCAACTACTCAATTTTATTGCGGTATGGCACCCTCATCTTAATTTTAGTGAGAATATGTATTACAAAATGGGGAAATAAAGTCTTCTATTTTAGAGGAGTTTTTCCAGGTTTCTCACTTAACAAAAAGATGAAGGTATCGATTATGTGCGAGAATTAACAAGAACTTGACAAGGTCATAACTTGACCTCCAAGTGTCTGTTTGAGTCCATTGTTTTTTTGAAACCACGTGTTTCGATGTGACAAACATATTGCAACCATACCTACCGGTTAGGGCAAGTGTTTGACAATTTTTCGGGCCCTAAATCCGCCATCTTGAGGCCAAAAATCAGGATTTAAGTTATAGTTCATTTTTTCCTATTTTTGGGCATTAGTTAATTGTAGTCATTAGTTGCATTATGAGTTAGAAATTTGAAAATTCCTCTAATTTAAAGATGTAGAAGATGCATGGAAATTTCCGTGCCCGTAGGAATAAACATGCAAACTTACTAAGAATAAGCAGTTCTAGTAAAGCTCGCTAAAAATGGTAATTTCCACCACCTATAGTAGATTTAGTCATAGCTAGTTAGAATTTACTTGGAAACTTGAGTTATGAGTTGTTTTCCTATTTAGGAAACTTTGTAATTCATTATTCAACAATGAAGAAGGAGATCTATTTTCTTTGGAGTTCATATTATTTGCAGTAAATCAAGTTGGTTAGAATTTGGCTACATTATCTGGTATCAGAGTTGGTTCGAGTCTTTCAAAAAAATGGCAAGAAGAGGAAGAGGAAGAGGAGGTGGTATTTCCTAGATGAATAGAAATATGCAAGATCTATAGAGGCAAGTTGTTGTGCTTGTTGTAATGATAACCCAGAGAGGAAACCAAGGTGGAGATGACACAGATGAAGAAGAAGTTTGTGAAGAGGAGGAAATGCAAGTGCCACCATTAGCTTTTGAAGAAAGGATGCTTCACGCATTAGAAGGGAAGAATGATGGGATAAGAGTAGATGTTTCAGAGTATGGTGGTAGTCTAAAACCAGAGGAGCTAATAGATTGGTTGACTAGCATGGGGAATTTTTTTGAGTGGAAGGCTATGTCAAAAGAAAAGAAGGTGAAATTTTCATGCACGAAATTGAAAGGTCATGCTATGTTATGGTGGGATCACCTATAGAAAGAGAGGTCAAGAAAGGGGAAAGAAAGAATTAGGATGTGGAGTAAGATGGAGAAGAAGTTGAAGGATAAATTTCTCCCTGTGGATTATGCACAAACCCTTTACAAGAGGTTTCAGAATCTCAGACAGAACCTACAAACAATGCAAGAATACACAGATGAGTTCTACAAGTTGTCCATTCATGTAGAGCATGAAAAAACTGAGGAAAAAATGGCTGCAAGGTATGTAAATGGATAAAAAAATTCTATTCAAGATGAGATAAGTATGCATAGGATTAAGAGCATGGAGGATGCCTATCAATTAGCCTTAAAGGCTGAGGAAAAACAAAATCGTCAAAGTTTTAGGAGATCACTTGGAATGAATAGGGGGCCTCATCTTCCTTTCGGGGATGATCTAGTTTCAACCAAGGTAGGGGAGAATCATCTCGTGGATTAGACAAGCAAGAATATATGAGACAAGATTTCCAAAATCAACAAAGAGGCAGAGGATTTTCTAGGGGCAGAGGATACGCTGGCGATAGAGTATGGGAGGCTCCACGAAGACCATTTGTTTGTTACAGATGTGGTGGAGAAGTGCATCGGGCTTTTGAATTCCACATTCTTATACACATGACAAGAGACAAGGGATGCACCAAGAGTAAATCTTGTTAAAGTGAACAAGTAGAAGATGAACAAGACCTAGAAATTCCACGGATGTTGGATAAAATTTGATGATCAAGAGGACGATGATTTTCCAAGAAATGATATCAATGGGGATACATGGTTGCATACAAATATTTTCATAACAAGATGCACTTCCGGTGGAAAGGTATGTAATGTTATTATTGATGGTGGTAGTTGTAAGAACATGGTTTCAAATGAGATGGTTGAGAAATTGGGTTTGCATTGTGAGAAGAATCCTAACCCTTACCGTATTGCATGGTTTAAAAGGGTAATGAAGTTACTATTGATAAGAGATGTTTAATAAGTTTCTCTATTGGGAAAAGTTACAACGATGAAATTTGGTGTGATGTCATTCATATGGATGCATGTCATATGTCCTGCTCTTAGAAAGACCATGGCAATTTGATAGGAAAGTTATTCATGATGGGGGAAAGAATACTTATACTTTCTGAAAGGATGGCACAAAAATAGTTTTACTACCTCTCAAGGAAGAGGGGAAGGCTGAAAATATGATCTCTGTAAAGGAATTTGTGAAGGAGGCAAAGGAAACCGGTTTTTGTTATGCACTAGTCGCCAATAAGGATGAACCTGCAAGTGCACAAATACTAGTAGAAACAACAAATTTAATAAAAGAATTTTCTTTTGTTGTTCCTGATGAGCTACAGACAGATTACCACCCAAAAGAGATATTCAACACCATATTGATTTGATTAGGTCTTCACTTCCAAATCAGTGCAACTTATAGGATGAGCCCGACATTACATGCTGAGTTGAATAGGCAAGTGGCAGAGCTCATGAGAAAGGGCTTCATAAGGGAGAGCATGAGTCCATGTGCAACCCCAACTTTATTAACACCAAAGAAGGATGGAACATGGAGAATGTGCACGGATAGCAGAGCAATCAATAAAATTACAATCAAGTATAGGTTCCCAATACCTCACCTTGATGATATGATGGATGTGCTTGCTAGATCTAGGTATTTCACCAAGATTGATCTTCAAAGTGGTTACCATTAGATTTGGATCAGAGAAGGAGATGAGTGGAAAAAAACATTCAAGATAGGAAATGGATTATATGAGTGGTTGGTGATGCCATTCGGGTTATCCAATGCACCTAGTACTTTTATGAGATTGATGAACACCGTGCTACGGGAGTATAATGGTAAGTTTGTTGTGGTTTATTTTGATAATATCTTGATCTTTAGTAAAACTAAGGAAGAACATTTGAGGCATCTAAGGGTGATATTCGAAGTGTTAAGAAAAGATAAATTATATGCAAATATGAAGAAGTGCACATTTATGCAAGAGAGTTTGGTATTCTTGGGCTTTATCATTTCAGCGGATGGGGTATAGATGGACTCAGAAAAGATAAAGGCAATTATTGAATGGCCTACTCCATGGAGTATAATAGAGGTAAGAATATTTCATGGTCTAGCAACATTTTACGAAAGTTTATTAAAAATTTCAGCAAAGTATAGTATCACCTATAGCAAGATTACACAGAAGGAAGGGAGTTTTTGTGGACAAAGGTAGCCGAGGATAGTTTTCGGTTCTTAAAGAAGAAGGTGAAAGAGGAACCCATTTTGCACCGCCTGATTTTGATAAAGTGTTTGAGGTTTATTGTGGCGCCTCGCATGTGGGTATTGGTGTTGTTCTAAGTCAAGGTAGAAAGCTAGTAGCTTTCTTTAACGAGAAACTGAATGAGGTAAGAAAGAACTACTCTACTTATGATGTGGAATTTTATGCAATTGTACAAGCATTAAGGCATTGGAGGCATTAATTAGTGCGAAAGGAGTTTGTGTTATTTACAGACCACATAGCCCTAAAGTATGTGAACACACAAAAAGCTGAATAGTAGGCATGCAAAGTGGGTATCATTTTTGCAGGGTTATAATTTTCTCTAAAACATAAATCAGAAAACAAAATCAAGTTGCGAGATGCATTGAGTAGGCATGTGATTACGTTTACCACTATGGAAAATGATGTGGTGGGTTTTGATGCTGAAGAATGATAAAGGGTTTGTATTCCTCTGATATTGATTTCAAGGATATTGTTGAAAGGTTAAATCATCCATTGTCACACAATGCAGGAGATGTCCTGGATGAGTACATTTTACATGATGGCTATCTATTCAAGGGACACCAACTATGTATTCCATTTGGGTCTATGAGAGAGAACATAGTAAAAGAGTTGCATAGCGGAGGATTGGCTGGGCATTTTGGTAAAGATAAGATGATAGCCTTGGTAGCGAGAGAAATTCTATTGGTGAATGTGAAAAGAGATGTGATAAGATATGTGGAGAGGTGTCGAATTTGTCAAGTCTCGAAAGGCCATGCATAGAATATAGGGTTGTATATGTCATTTCCTATTCCTAAAGGGTCGTGGATAGATCTGAGTATGGATTTTGTTTTGGGATTACCAAAAACACAACGAGGTAATGACTCAAATTTTGTGGTTGTTGATAGATTTTCTAAGATGGTTCATTTTATTTCCTGCAAGAAAACAAGTGATGTGACAAAGTGAGCAGATTTGTTTTTCAGAGAATTTGTTCATTTACATGGTGTTCCAAAAACCATTACTTCAGATAGGGACACAAGGTTCTTAAGTCACTTATGGCAGACTTTATGGAAGAAATTGGGAACTCAATTATAGTTGAAGTTCCTATCATCCTCAGACTGATGGGAAAACATAGGTGGTAAATCGGAGTTTGGGAATCCTGTTAAGGTGCATCGTTGGGGAAAATCCGAAACAATGGGACTTAGCATTACCACAAGATGAGTTTGCATATACAGATTTCATAAATAGATCCACGGGGAAAGTCTCCATTTTTAATTGTGTATGAGAGTAATCCAAATGGGGTGTTAGATTTGGCTACATTAATCAGCCTTCCTTTATTCCCCAACAAGGTAACGTACATGATTTTATGGCTTTTACAAATGTGGTACCAATCATTTTTTTAGGGGATTTTAATTCATTTTAGGGTGGTTGAAGCAAGATTTTGAATTCTCTCTCTCTCTCTCCCTTCTCTCTATCTTCATATATATTGCAAGGAGGGGCTCATTTGAAAGTTGGAAACCATGTATATGACCCTCCCTTCTTCTTCTTATCTCTGTAAGATATTTTGGGAGATTTCAAACCTCCCTACTAGACATTATAATGTAAAATATGTGCCTTTGGCCCTAAATGTGATGTATTGTATCAAATTTGAATAGCAATAAAATTAGATCCATGGATGTTTCAAACCTTATTTTTGTTCTATTACATCTTTATGATCTTTCATTATGTGCAAGGTTATTGTGTATTGTTTTGTTTTCATTACAAGATTCTAGTTGTGTTGTGTTTATTGTGCAGGTTGTTCAACACTCCTTCTTGGTGCATCACCTTCCCTTAGAGTAGGTTTTATTTTCATGCATTTTCTCTATCTTTGTCTCCTTGGAAACCATTAGATTAGTGTTAGATTTTAGCTCTCTACACTTTGGATTAGTTGGCACTAGGATAGGATAGGAAACCGTCCTTCTCCGAGGGTTATCTCGATTTCAAAGTCCCACACTTTGGGATAACTCCATGTTTGAAAAATCACACTGACTTCCTCAACCTTTCACTTATCGAGCAATCAGGGGTGTTGTGATTTTTCCATAACATTTTTGGCACGCCTGGTGGGAACAAGGAATTCATTCCATGAGCTTTGAAGGCATTTTCAAGAAATTCAGACTTAGAAAACTACAAATTTCCAATTTTAGACTTTTCACCTCTCAAGATGAACTCCAAAATCAATTTTCAAGGGCTTAACTTGGTCAAAACAAGTCCAAATTTCACCAGTTGATAGATCAGGGGCTAATATTCAAAAGGGTATTTTTAGTTTTTTTAAATTTTGATTTTCAAAATTTTGAATTTTTTTAAATTTTGGGATTTTAGGATTTCAGACATCTCAGGATTTTAGAATTTTAGGTTTTGGGATTTGAGGTTCTCAAAACTTTGTATTTTGGGGTTTTGGACATTCAAAAGTCTTGCATTTTCAGAATTTAGAATTTCATTTCATCTTCTAGAAGATCAAATATACATGGTCCTTCAATGTTTTCATTTTAATTTTATTCCGTTTTGTGTGTGACTTGGAAAAACCCTGATCTTTTGAGGGTAATTTCCTAACACATCTGACGACTCGAAGGGATAGAATTTAGTGGTGTAGCAACATAGGTTACCCAAGTACATGAGAATAATTTGAACTAGGTCTGATACTAGAAAAGAGGGACTATTTGTCTACTTGCAATTATCACCAGGCAGAGGAAGGATAGGAAAAAGACCACAAAGATCACCATCTCCACCTAACAAGACTTTGTCTACACCTCCACCCGGTAGACCTTTTCTCCAATCAACCAGGTTCCTTAGACCAATCATAATGGGACATCAACAACCACCTCAGGGACTACTTAATCCCTTTGTCAACTTCATGGGTAGTAGTCCACTTGCCCTAAATGCTCAAAATATAATTCCGGTTGCAGCACTAAAGAACATTCCCTATTTCATAGGAGAAAATCATACTACTCCTATTGACCACATCCAAGACATTGTGAATGTCTATGTGATTCATGAAATTAATGAAATGGAAGTTGTAGTCAAATTTTTGGCTTCATCTTTCAAAGGTAAGGCCTTACAATGGTTTAGGATCATAATAGTAGGGTCTATTCAAAATTAGAATCAGCTATGTTCAGCTCTTTGCAACCAATTTAGAGAGAGGGAAGATAATCTATCTTTATTGGAACAATTGACAACAATCAAAAGGGATCATAATAAGAAAATGGTAGATTTTAATTTCCATTTTCAATGGACATCAGATAGGATTCCAATAGTCATTTGGCCAACTACCAAGGGAGTGTTCCTTTACTTCTTGAAGGGTATGAATTCCGACATTGCTATGATGATACAATCAATGGGAGGAACAACACTTCCAGGGACCTACAATATAGTAATCAAAGTGGAAAACTATTTGATTCAAGATGGTATGCTAGCACCAAGGCTACCAATGCCTCTCTATCCGTAGACATGGGAACTCCTACAACTTGTTAAACACCTGAGATGAACCCCATTCTAGCCCCTAGAATTCAAAGCAACAAGTGAGGCTTTTACCTCTTCTAATACTTCCAAGGAACTACAGGAGGTTATGAAACAACTACAGAACCTAGGAAATGATCTAGTGACTATCAAGAGACAACAAACTCATATTTCTAGACCGTATCAACCTCAAACTCAATATCAAGCCAAGCCCCCATATCAGCAAAATAAACCACCAACTCAAGCTGTGAATCAAAACCTTAACCAAGGACAACCTCAGGCTACCATGCCATTCCAACCATATGATCCAAATGCACTTTCAACATCAAGAGCCTTGGTTCCAACTTAAAACAACATGGCACATGAGTATGAATGGTGTTATCCTTACAATTTACCTCATAATCAATCTATATGTTTCAATGGTGTACTAAACTATGCCTTGATGGTGTAGACCATTGGTATGTCCCAAGAGCCAACTGAAGAAGGAAAGCAGTAGCAAGAAACTCAGCAAAGAGGCACCTCCAATGGATACCACATTGGTCAATTAGAAAACATAATACTTTTGCAGGGTTAATCAACCTCCTTTCCAGGGCTTGGATTCCAACACACGATCGAAGAAGAGGAATATTGAGGAAGGACAGTCATCTAATCTAGTTGTTTCTCAGCCCACTCCTACACAACAAGGAGTTAGTAGACCAAATACATCTCTAAATATATCAAATCAACCTAAGGCACCTGTTGTAGTAGTCCAAGCACCAACCCATGTGCAAGATAAATTTGTACCAAGTAAGGGGAAGAAAAAAGATAATCCATCCCCTTTCAACATCATCGATCAGATGAAGAAAATGCATGTGAGCATTTCCATGTGGGAGTCACTTGCAATCCTAAGACAATGATATTTGTTGCAAGATGTAATGGGTAGTTGGTCTGCCTCGAATGGATTAAACCAAAGACATGAAAAATTTCTCACTAATACAGTGCAACAAGATTGGGGTCAACCAAGAAAAAATTTGAAGTATCCACCTTTCTATGTGTCATTGATTTTTGGGAACCACTTGGTGCACAACTGCATGATCAATTCGGGGGCAAGTAGCTCAGTGATTTCCATGAAAATAGCAGATCAATTAAATCTAAAGTATGAGCCATTGCTGAAAGGAGTGGTGCAATAGGATGGAACAACAATAGGAATGTTTGGGATCATCAAAGGGTTAAGTCTTACACTACATGCTTGCCCAAATGTCACATTTCTGCAAGACATGTCTGTAATTGACTTACCACCACTCTTTGCACTATGTTTGTCAAGGGACTTCACTTCCAAAATTGGTGGATATCTATCTACGGACTGGTCACACATGTTATTCAGAACAAGATATGGAGCTAAGGCTACAATCAAGTTAGAACCAATTGTAAAATTTCACATTGGGACTCATGTGCCAAGCCCAATCAACACAAATATCTCAACCTTCAATCAGGAAGAGTGTTTAAATGATCTAAAAACTTAGTACTAAGGTTTATGGTATTCCAGATTTGACTCTCGATGAATGGGCAAACAAAAGACTTTATTTTGATCCTTACAAGGAAATGGAAGAATCATACTTGGGTGTATAATGTGTACATGAAGAAAATTCACCCATTCTGGATATCGCTAAGCTGGAAAATAAGGATGATAATGAAGTATGGAAACTATTTTTCGATGGTTCAAGAAGCAAACAAGGTGTTGGAGGGGGTGTAATGTTGGTTTCACCACAGAACATCAAGTATTATTCAAATTTTCATTTCTAGTTTTCCTGTTCAATCAACACATCTGAATATGAGGCTTTGATTCATGGACTTCATTGGGCTAGGAAAAGAGGTATAAAGAACTTGCAAGTGTTTGAGGATAGTGAACTAATTGTGAATCAGGTTAGAGGACAACATGCCACAAAGAATGACCTACTCAAGAGTGAAAAAAATAGGGTATGTGACATAATTGAGGACTTTAAAGATCTCAACATCAAGTCCATACCTAGGAAGAAGAATGAAACGTGAGATAGACTTGCATCCATTGGGGAAAATTTTGATGTTATGGATAGTATCAAAAGAGATAGAACACAGTCACATATCCATTTGATTTAAGGCCAGTAGTTCCAAGTAACAACACAAGTTGGAAGGTGTTCGAAAATGATCAATAGATCATTAATTTCTTTCAGGAAGAGGCTAAATTCTTAGCTATGAACCAGGAGAGATTGAGAGAAGAAGTACAGGGATCAAGTAGTGCATCTACAGACCAACAATCTTCCCAAAGTCTTGGTTACGTTGGAGTCTATCTTCAACCTAAATGATCAATTTTGTAAAGAGAAAGCCAACATACAGGTCAAAGGAGATGATTCAAAACCAACTTCAGTTTGAGAAGGTACAACACTCCAAATCAGAAAATTGGCCACTGAGCAGGAGAGATATGAGTTCATACAACTTTGCCGAGAGTTTCTAGATTTTTTCTCCTAGAGATATGAAGACCTGAGAGTATTCAATCCAAAGTTGGCTCAATATACAATAGAACTAGACCCATATGCTAAGTCGTTAAGGCAAAAGCAGAGACCAGTAAACCCACACATTGATCCTCTCATGAATAAAGAGCTAAAAAATTGATAGAGGCATGCGTTATATTTCCAATCAAACACTCCAGTTGGGTTGTAAACTTGGTGCCACTCAGAATGAAGAAAGGAGAGATTAGATTGTGTGAAAACTTTCAAGACCTGAATAGGGCATCTCTCAAAGACCATTATTCACTCCCTTCATTAGAGAAAATATTACAAGTGGTAGCCAGCTCGGAAATATTTTCCCTCGTAGATGGCTACTCAGGGTATAATCAGATAATGGTGAAAGAAGACGATCAGTTCAAAATGGCTTTCACCACTAACTGGGGCACCTATTCCTACAGGAATATTCCATTTAGACTATCAAATGTTGGGGCCACTTTCCAAAGGGAAATGGATATGTCATTCAAGGGGTTGATCAACAAAATAGTGCTAGTGTATCTTGATGATATCAGATCACCTCTTTATTCGAGACTGGTCTTTCAAAGTGTCGAGAGATTTGGGGTATCATTCAATCCCAAAAATGCATATTCTTGGCTCATGAAGGAAATCTCCTAGGCCATGTTGTGTCAAAGAAAGGTTGACAATTGAACCAAAAATATTTTAAGAAATTTGAGCATTTCCCTTGACAATTCATAAGAAGGATCTTCAAAGCTTCTTAGGAATGATCAATTTTGTCCCTAGATTTGTACCAAATGCTTCCACTCTTGTGAATCCAATAACACCGATGTTAAAGAATAACATGGAATTCAAGTGGACCACATGAAGGTAAATAAAGTTTCGAGGCTATCAAAGAGGATATATCTCAAGCCCCAACCCTCATCAATATGGACTTCTCTAGGGATTTCATGTTTTATGCCTTTAACGGTCCAAATATAATCTCCACAATCCTAGTAAAACAAAATAAAGAGGATCCGAATAGCTGGTTTCCTTATTTAGTCAAGGTTTAGAGGACTATGAAGTTATATACTCCATTGAGAAACACATTCTTGCAGTAATTAGAAGTCTAAAGAAGTTCAAGAACCTAGTCTCAAACAACAATTCTAGGTGATAGTATCACATGTAAGAATCAAGGATTCCTTCTAATCAAGGATTTGAGAAAGAAACGCAAGGGTTAGATCACCCGTGTCATGGAGTAAGACATTGAGATCAAATTCACTAAGCTAGTCCGTGGAAAAGGATTGTGTGAATAACTAGCCTTAAGTCAAGGAAGCAAACAAGTCTAGCATACTAGACTTATATAAAGGAATAGTGAAAAGGTTAGATGTACCAAAAACTATCATTTCGGACAATACATTAGCTTTCCTAGGTTCCAAGATCGCTGAGAATGGGCTATTAGGAACAAGATCTACTTTAGCACCTCTTCAAAATATTACCCAAGGGGTAACTAATAGATAGATTCCACAAATAATAATTTTCTAAAATTCATCCAAAGAACTCTAGATGAGAATCGAGGACATGGCATACCAAGCTCAATTCCACCTGTGGCTAACAGGATCACACCAAAAGTGTCAATAGGTAATTCCCCTTACAATCTAGTCTACAAAAAAAAGGTAGTGTCGCTTATATCACTTGAATTTATGACATTGGAACTCATGAAACAACTGGATTTTTTTGAGTTTGAACCTATGGAAGCTAGGTATGAAAAATTGATGGAATTGGAAGAAATACGAAGATATGCCTTGTAAACCATGGAAAAGGATCATGCTAGTATCAAGAGATCATTTGACAAGAAGGCCAAGGCAAGAACCTCCCAGAAGGGGAATTGGTTCCGAAATGGGATGCAGATCGGAAAAACCAATAAGACATTCTAAGTTTTATGCCATTTGGAGTGGCCCCTACATGGTCATAGGACGTAAGAATAGCAATGCCTTCTCGACTATCTACTTTGGACGAAGAAAAACTTCCCATTCGGCAAATGGAATCTATCTTAAACATTGCTACTAAAAAGGAAAGGTTTCACCCTTGTAAATATTAGCTTAGGATTTTAATTCCTTTAAGTCCATATGCACATTGTCTTATTTTAGATTACATTTCAGTTCCCTAAGTTTCTTCGGCATAGGTTTTATTGCTCCCAAGTTGTATCATTGTGCATTTCAGTGTGCCTCCAAAGGTTAATTTCAAAGGAAAACAAATGCAGAGCAACTAAAATCAGGTATCAGGATAGTCTATTTAAGGAATAGATAAAAACTCCGGATCATGAAAATTTTTGACTCTCACAAAATATTAGCTTCAATATTTCCTTATACAAATTGAGAGAGTACAGGTGCAATAGATCGGAGTTCGAGTGGTCAGCATTTTGCTAGAAGTTGGGAGCAAGTTTAAATTACAAGATCAGATCGGACCATCATTTATGACTCCATGCCTAATGGATACTTCAAGGCAAATGATCTTTTATCTAGCATGTAGGTAACCTTGTGAGTCACCAATTTTATTTTTGATTTTTCCCATCTAGAAAAATCATACAAACATATCCTCATACGAAAAAATGGAGGGATTGTTTCAGCCATGGGATCTCAGATTATGGGCTCAAGCCGAGCAAGTTGAATTGATGTGGAAGTATTTGGATTTGATGAGAAAAAATTATGAATCAATGGAATCAAAAGGTTTGAAGGACATCAAAGTTCAAATTCTGAAATTTAGACTTCAAAAGTTTATGAGTTCGGAGTTGGCCACAGGTCAAGTAATGAATGGTGTCCTGTGGGGAGGAAAAAAAAGAAGTCTAAAATCTGAAGTCTGAAATTTAGACTTCGGGCTTTCGGGATTTCAGAGATATGCAAAGACCAGACGGATGAACAACCCCAAAAATCCCAAAACTTGAACCCCAAAATCCCAAAACTTGAACCCCAAAATCCTAAAATGCGGACCCTCAAAATCCGAAATCCAAACCCCGAAATCCTGAAATCTTAGACCCCAAAATCCCAAACACGAACCTCCAAAATCCCGAAATCTTGAACCCTGAATCTCAAAACCGAACCCCAGAAATCCTCTGAAATCAACCTAGAAAACACAAAGGTCTAAAACCTGAAGTCTGAATTTTAGACTTTGGGGTTTCAACATTTTGGAATTGAAGTCCCAAAGGCACATAAATCATCACTTGAATCCTAAAACCCAAGTCCGAATTTCGGACATTGTAGTTTCATTATTTCAGAGGTTTCAAGAACTCGTAGTAAATTGAATAGTAACAATGACCCTCGAAGTCAAAATACCAAGCTCTGAATCCTGAAAGTCCAAAATTTGGGATTTCAAAGGGTGCGATGCGGGTTGGGAGTCTGAAAAGGAAGATCAAATACTCACTTTTTTTTTTTACGGTATGGCACCCTCATATTAATTTTAGTGAGACTAAGTATTCCAAAATTGGGAAATATAGTCTACCATTTTAGAAGACTGTTTGGATTCTCACCTACCAAAAGGATGAAGGTATGGGCTTCCTTTCTTCCCCAACAAGGCAAGGTACATGGAGGTATGGGTTTTATAATGGTATCCATCATTGTTGCAATTTATTTTAATGCATTTTAGGGGGTTGAACCAACATTTTTAATTCCTTTGTCTCCCCTTCTCTATCTTCATATATATTGTAAGGAGGGGCTCATTTCAAAAGGTTGGACACCTTGTATATGCCCCTCACTTCTTCCCCCTTTTGTCTGTAAGATATTTTTTGGAGATTCCAAACCTCCCTACTAGACATTATAATGCAACATTTTTTCCTTTGGCCCTAAATGTGATGTATTGTATCAACTTTGAGAGCAATAAAATCAGATCTATGGATGTTTCAAACCCTCCTTTTTGTTCTATTGCATCTTTCTGATCTTTCATTTCATGAAAGGTTATTTTTTATTATTGTATTTTCATTACAAGATTCTAGTTGTGTTGTGTTTATTATGCAGTTGTTCAACACTCCTTGTTGCATCACCTTCCCTTAGAGTAGGTTTTATTTTCATGCATTTTCTCTATCTATGTCTCCTTGGAAACATTAGATTAGGGTTAGATCTATAACTCTTTGCACTTTGGATTAGTTGGCACTAGGATAGGATAGAAATCAACCTTCTCCATAGGGTTATCCCAATTTCAAATTCCCACACTTTGGGATAACTCCATGTTTGACAAATCACACTGAATGCATCAACCTTTCACTTGCGAGAAATCAAGGGTGTTGTGATTTCTCCATAACAGGAGCATTAAGAGAGGGTTTGGATAGATTTCTAGAGTGTTGAAAGTGGGAGTTAGCTAATGAGAAGATGTAGTAGTCAACTTCAAGTTAAGGAGGATTAATCAATGTGTATTGGTCAATTAAGACGTTTTGAAGGAAAAGAAGTCTAATTGATGAAGTTTCATCAAATTTCAAGGAGAAAAATAGCTAGTGCAATGTTAGGAATAATATTACTTGTATCAAATTATGGGTGTCTACACAGTTGAAACCCTACGGTGGGATCATTTGGTCATTCACATTTTTTCTTGGTGGAGAATATGTTAAGGGAAACTCTGTCATTTTTAGATGGCCACCATTAAGTTTCTTTGAGCTCTTTAATCTGATTCTATGAATTTTGGATTCTTTTTTGTGCCCTTTGATGTTATTTTTCATGAGGTTATTTACTTGGTTGTTTTCTATATAGAGCTCGTTGAGTTTGAGCTTGGATTTTCTAAGATTTACTAGTGGTTTATAGCTCGGGGTTTTTGTTTGAGATCTCTGTATGGTTTGGAGTTTTGTACCCATCTCTGGTTTTGTTGCATTGTAGGTCACCATGAATGGACTCTAACCAACTAAGATTTACTAGACGTGAATCATCCTTACTACGAGCTCAGTAGCGTTGATTAATTTTTGTCTTTTTGTATATTAAGCTTGCATTTTTTCGATGGGCTGTCTTTGAGCTCATATGGCTTTAATTTTTTTGTTCAACTGATCTTATAGGTTTTGCAATGCCTCTCTATTTATCTCACTCGGTGGTGGAATATAGAGCTTGTTATTTCATTACATGGATTGGTTGGGGTTTAGATTTATCAACTAGAGCTGTATGGGTGATTTGAATCTATTTCCTTCCTCAACTAAGATATGGGTGACCTATACTACGTTTGTACGAGTTGTTTTTGTGTTGATGTCAATTTTGTTTTTTATATTTTCCTCTAACTTCAGGCTTTGTATGTGATGGGGTTTCAAACCTTGATCTATTTATGACTCTTTCCTTACTCAATTTATTTTCTTTCCATTCCTAGCTAATCTAGCTCGCTTTATGTGTGGATTTGGGAGCTCTGTGTTCAATTTTCTATGTGCCTTGAGCATTCTTTTGGTTATGGTTCATTGAGCTCGAGGATATTTTCCTTCATTTCCTTTGTGATTTCAACATGTTTAAGCCAACTTGGCCTTGTGAATTCCACTCACCTTTGATCTATTATGGTTGGCAACTTCTTAGTGCTAATCCCGGTGAGGTATTAAACATAGCTCAGAATTTTAAGGCTAACATACTTCTATTTAGCTCATCACTTATGTCACACACCTATGGAAGACCTCTACAACTAGTTTTCACCAATCTCGGTTGCGAGACTCATTTACAACTCAAAGTGGGTTCCCACGAGTTCATCTCATATATTTATTTTTAATGGTTCTCCATACCATTGCATTACTCGTCATGACTCCATTTGAAAAGTTTGGGCTTATTGTTTGTGTACATAGCTCAATGGGCCTCTAAACTTGACTCATCATTTATTTACCTCTCTAGGTCACTTTCATAGCTCGGTGAGCTCTACCATTTTCACAACTTGGCATAGCTTGATAACCAACTCATTGTGTCACTTTCACAAAATTTCAGACTTGACTTAGTGAGTTGGTTTTCTTTTTCTTCATTTTGGGTAAGAACTATTTTTTTGAATATTTGAAAATCTTGGGATGTTTTTCAAACAATAATGGCTCAAGCTTCATTGTAAAGTTGTTTTCTATAATTTAGAACACCTCCTTAAATGCATAACTGATGTGAATATTTCGGAATATAATGGAAAACCCTTATTTTTATTTTATGAATAGTTTTCATTCTTGCACTTTTAAACTGTTCTCTTAGGATATCATCATTTTATTGAAAATTTAATGGAAAATGGGAATTTCTATAAGTCTCGAATTACTTTGTGAGCTTGTCGTAGATGTATCATATTATGCAAAATAAAGTTTATTTCCATGATATAGAAATAATTTTCTGAAAGTCACATTTTTGTAAAAATGTATGGCTATGTTTTGTTAGGGAATAAGAGATAAAATATGCGCAATAATCCCTTACATAATCGCAATAGTAGAAGCTAATATGCGAGAAAATATTACAGATCTCAAATAAAAGTGCAAAATAAATAACACAACATAGAGAGACAAGATTTAACATGGTTCACCCAATTTCAAGCACGTCCACCAAGAATCACTTGCTCGATTTTATTACAAGCCTCCAATCTCTCAATACAATACCTAGATTCATTTGGAGCTATGCTCAACAAACTCTATAGAATTCACACCCGAATTCAAAACACATCTCGCAATACATTTACTTGTCAATATATCATATGCATAAGACGATATAAATAGACAATTGCTTAAAGAGCTTTGATACAAAACCGTGGTTATCAAAACCATGGGCAAAAAACCATGGGTATCAAAACAATGGGCAAAAATCCTAGGTATCAAAACAATGAGTATCGAAAAACCATGGGCCCAAAAACAACCCATAATGGTTACCCATTACCCATGGGTTAATAAACCACCCATGAAAATTTTTTTGGGGCTTCACCCCGAGCCCCCATCGATTGGGGGCTTCACTCCCCGAACCCCCTAACCCGCTCACCGGAGAGCGGAACCGCCGTAAAAATACCCGAGTGTAACATATATAAGGTGTACCACACTCTAACATGAAAATAGGCTCCAAAACATAACAATATCCCACTTAGAGACTAATTTCCATTGAGCAAACTTCTCAACCCTTCACTATCATCCACAAAGGCCAACCAAAGCTGAACATAGCTTGATTTTATCCCTGTGACCACCTTGGTCATCATGTCTAGAGGATTCGAATGGTATGAGTCTTCTCCAACTTTAACTTATCTTCCTCTCGAAGTTGTCTGATGAAGTGATATCTCAACCGCATATCCTTCGTCCCGGAGTGGAAAGCGAGTTCTTAGCTAGGTGTTTAGAAATTTGACTATCATTATGCAACTTACATTCCTTCCGCTTATGCCCTAACTCCTCAATAAATTATTGTAACCAAATCATCTCTTTGCTTGCCTCTATGGAAGCAACATACTCAACCTTCGTGGTTTATAAAGCCACCAACTTCGTAGTCATGAAATCTAGCTCTTTGTTGTCCCACCTACGGTGTAAATATAACTTTGTCATACTCCTCCCGTCAACATCTCTAGCCATGTCGATTCTACAAAACCACGTTAAGTGGTGTCTAATCCACTATAGCACAAAACCTGTCCCCATGGTCCTCTCAAATACCGAAGGATCCACTTTACTACTCACAATGCTCTTTACCTGGATCACTCATAAATCTACTCACAAATCCCACTACATGGGAAATATCAGGCCTAGTGCACACCATAGCATACATCAAACTGCCAACCATTGATGAGTAAGGTACCTTGGACATCTGGTTTCTTTCCTGCTCTATCTTGGGACACTGCTCCTTTGATAACTTAAAATGGCCTGCCAAAGGAGTCCCAACCGGTTTAGCATCCTACATGTTAAACCTATCCAATACCTTCTTAATGTACTCTTCCTGAGATAAAGTCAGCTTTCGTTCCTTCCTATCCCGAGTTATCCTCATACCAAGGATTTGTTTGGCTACCCCCAAATCCTTCATATCAAAGGATTCACTTAGCTGTTTCTTGAGTACTTTTATTTCCTGCATGTTTTTACTTGCAACCAACATGTCATCAACATACAAACATAGGATAATATAACTTCCATCCTCAAATTTCTTTGTATACATGCAATGGTCAGAATGACATCTAATATAACCTTACTCCATCATGAAGCTATCAAACTTCTTATACCATTAACGTGGAGCTTGTTTCAGGCCATACAAGCTCTTCTTCAATTTGCACACCATCTCCTCTTTACCTTTGACTTCATATCCTTCTGGCTACTACATATATAGCTCCTCCTCCAAATCACCATGGAGAAATGCAGTCTTTACATCTAACTATTTTAAGTGCAAGTCTTCTCGCTACCACTATTCCATGAAAGTTTCGATAGAAGTCATTTTTTATTACGGAGAGAAAAATTTCATCAAAATTTATACCTTGTTTCGTGCAAACCCCTTAACAACCAACCGGGCCTTATATCTTTTCTTTCCTACTTCTTCATCTTTAAATCTATACACCCACTTGTTCTACAATGCTCTTTTTCCTTCTCTGTAGTTTCACCAAATCCCAAGCCTGGTTCTCCATTAGAGACTTATGCTCCTCATCCATGGCTTGCTCCCACTTCTTCGGCATCTACCTGCATTGCTTCATCAAAGATATCTAGCTCTCCACTATCGGTGAGTAATAAATAATAAAGAGAAGGAGAAAACGTTCGTGTTTTTTTTAACCTAGAAGACCTCCCCTCACCGTAGGAGTTTGGGGTTCTTGTTGAATAGGTTCTGAACTAATTCATGGGTCACTTTCCCATTTGAAAGATCCTCTACCATTGCATATTCTTTCTTGGATTCTTCCTATTTTCCTATAACTGTTGCTTATACATGACTTTCTCATTAAAGACCACATCCCTAGACCGAATAATTTTCTTGTTTTTAATACTCCAACACTTAAATCCAAAGTCATCACCACCATAACCAATAAAAGTGCATTTTTCTAATTTAGCCTCTAACTTGGTCCTATCATCCTTGTCAATATGAACAAACACCTCACATCCAAAGACTCTAAGAAATGAGTAATCAAATTTCTTACCATACCAAGCCTCCTCAGGTATGCCTCCATCCAAGGCACTTGAGGGTCCTTTGTTTATCAAGTACATAGTTGTGCTCACCACTTCTTCCCAAAAAGAAAGAGGCAGTCCTACATGTAACCTCATGCTCCTAGCACGTTCCATTATTATCTTGTTCATCCTTTTTGATACCCCATTCTATTGCAGAGTTCCTGGAACCATATTTTTCTTGTGGATTCCATTCTTATAATAATAATCATTAAATTCATTCATGCGCAACACTTCCCTCCATTATCTGACCTAAGACATTTTAGCTTAAGACTGTTTCATTCTCTACCAAGGCTTTCCATTTAACAAAAGTGTCAAATACATCAGATTTGTTTCTAATACAATAAACCCAAACTTTCCTTATTGCATCATCAATAAAAGTAACATAATAACTTGAACCCCAAGAGATGATACCTAAGTTGGCCCCCACACATCAGAATGCACCAGCTCTAACTTACTCTCTTTCTTTATAGGTCCAACCTTGAGAAACCTTATCATGACTTCTATTTCCCATATATGGGTCCTCACAGAACTCCAAACCTATTTATGTATATCTAGAAAAATTCTTCTTTATGATGACCATGCCCTTATGGATCATATGACCGAGCCTATAGTGCCATAATGTTGTATCCGCATCCGAAGCCACAAGATTACAATCATTAGTACTATCAGTGGTTAAATACAAGGTTCTAACCTTCTTACCTCTTGCCACCACAAGAGCACCCTTGGTTACCTTCTAAGAGTCAGTTGTAAATATCACAGTATAACCATCACTTCCCAATTGCCGCCGATATCAAATTTATCCTTAATTTAGGAACATGTCCGGCATCCTTCAATAGCCATGTATTCCCATTCTATATCTTAACTCGAACGGAACCTTTTCCAACTATACTACAAGACTCATCATCACCAAGAAAAACATGCCCAAAATCCCTTGAACATAATCAACAAAATAATGCCTATGTGGAGTAGCATGAAAAGAAGCCCCTGAATCTAAAACCCAAGATTCATTAATATTATGCAAAGAAAGAATCAAAGCATCCTGACATACATTACCCAATGCCACATTTTCCTCCTTGTTTTCTTCTTGTTGTTTCTTCTTATCCCAAAGCTCCCAATAGTCCTTTGCATGCCCAGACTTTCCACAGTGCCAACATACTATCTTGCTTTTGGATTTTGACCTTGCCCGATCTTTTGATTTTCCATGGTTTCCTCTATTCTTCTATCTCCCTCTAGTTTCCACTATCAAAGCATTCCCTGAAGTAGAAGATTCACTAGAGATTTTTCTTCACATTTCCTCACTTAGAATCACCCCTACAACATCCTCAAACTTCAAATTTGAGTTAGCTGGAACCGAGTTACTTACCGCCATTACCAAGTTATTCTAACTCTCAGGTAAAGAGCATATAATTAATAAAGCCCTAACTTCTTCATCAAATTCTATTAGAAGAAGCTAGCATATTCACACCAATGTATTGAAATAATTTAAATTATTTGCTACTAAAATATTCTTAGACATCTTCATATTAAACAACTTTTTCATTAAAAATATCTTATTAGAAAGAGGGTTTTTCATACAACTTTCCTAATGCATCCATCAGTTCTTTTGTAGTCTTTTCCTTTAAAACATTAAATAATACCAAAGATGCAAGACACACGCCAGATCATTCCAAGTGTCTTCCGATCCAACAAATCCCATTCCACATCTATCATACTCGAGGTTTTGTTAACCTTCTTAGACAGTGGACTATAAAGATCCTTCCGATAAAGGTAATCTTCCATCGCATCTTCCAAAGATCGAAATTCTACCCGTTGAATTTATTAACCCTAGATCTTCCATCATCTGTCATAGCTCCCACTCAAGCTAAAAACTTTCCTACGATTCAACACTTCAGAAAACCAAATGAAGCTCTACTACCAATTGTTATGGAATAAGAGATAAATTATGCGGAACAATCCCTTACAGAATCGCAATAGTAGAAAGCGATATGCGGAAAATATTCAGATCTCAAATAAAAGTGTAGAATACATAACACAACACGAGAGAGACAAGATTTAACATGGTTCACCCAATTTGGGCTACGTCCACCAAGAATCACTTGCTCAAATTTTATTACAAGCCTCCACTCTTTCAATACAATACCCAAAGCCGCTATGAGCTATGCTCAACAAACTCTATAGAATTCACACTAGAATTCAAAGCACATCTACAATACATTTGCTTGTCAATCTATCATATGCATAAGACCATATAAATAGACAATTGCTTAAGCAATTTGATACAAAACCATGGGTATCAAAACCATGGGAAAAAACCGTGGGTATCAAAACAATGGGCAAAAACCATGGGTATCAAGACAATGAGTACCAAAAAACCATGGGCCCATAAACAGCCCATAACGTGTTACCCATTACCCGTGGGTTAATAAACCATCCATGAAAATTTGCTTCGGGGCTTTACCCCGAACCCCTAACCTACACACTAGCTGAGAGAGACCATCGTAAAAATACCTAAGTGTAACACATAGAAGGTGTACCACACTCTAACATGAAAATAGGCTCCACAAACATAACATGTTTGAGGTTAAACTCTTGTAGTTTCTTGTTCTACTATACATTCTAAGAATGTCATTTTATTGAGAGGTTGGTGAAGATCTAAAAATTTACACTTTTGCAAAATGAAGGAAAAAATTGTATATTTCATTACGAAAATTAATTTTGCACATTATAAGTGGCTTACATTTTTCCCTTCATTTTAGGATCTTCAACATTCCTTTTGGCACTACTCTTTGAAAAACATGTTTGAAGCACATTTTTCTAAAGAATTGATGAATGGGATTTTTTTCCTTTTGTAAAGAATCTATTCCTAGATATAAAATATGTATATGCTTTACGTGCATTCTAGAAAATTTTGTAAACTGAAAATATGTCATTTTTTCCATACAAGTATGGTTGTATTTTCATCGAAACTAATCATATTCTGAAACTCACCTCCACAAACATGTTTCTCTTTAAATGCATATTTGGAATAGTGTTTTTGGCAAATGCATGACTATTAGATGCATAAGGAAGCACTTTCCTAAACCTATAGGAATGCATACTTGAAACATACTCTGTAATGCATAATTAAAAGTACATCTACCTTAAAAGTTGATGCATATTGCAATATGAGAAATTTTTACTTGAAAGCTTTTTATTTCAATTTCATTGAATGCAATACTCTTTAATTTTTGTACTTTTACCTCATTCTTGTAAGATGTATGAAGATTCATGTTAATCCCTTTCTACTCTTGAAATCCTTTCAATTTTGGTATTTGGAATAAGATGTTTTCATTTCTATAACTTGCTTCTAGAATTTATAGATGTTCAAAGCTGATAATCTAATGAGTTTCGATATTCATTTAATTATATGAATAAATTAATGAAAAGAAGCGACATACAACTCATCGTATAAAACAAGTACCTATATTAATAAGAAAATTTTACAAGTTCCCACACTAGCCATGGAATATGAATGAAAAAGTAAAATAATATAGACAAATTAAAAAAATCAGAATGTAAAGAAGAAGACGAACCATCATTGAATGGTAGATGAGACCCCTTCCTCGCAGAAACTACATCTCCAGGTTGGATCCAAACTATGCCCCATAGACATGAAATAAAAAAATAGATGATATTAGAATAAGGCACAAAAGGTATAAGCAATTCATTTTAGTGCCTTATTCATATATGCTGATTGTGTTAAGTATTGAGTTTTAGTTGTTCATTTAATTATGTGAATAAAGTAATGCAAACAAGTGACATATAACTCATGGCATAAAACAAGTACCTATATTAATAAAAAAATTTACAAGTTCCCACACTAGCCATGGAATATGAATGGAAAAGTAAAATAATATAGAAAAATTAGAAAATGAGAATGTAAAGAAGAAGAGGACCCATCATTGAATGGTAGATGAGACCCCATTTTTCTTGCATTGCATCTCTAGGTTGGATCCAAATTATATTCCATAGACATGAAAGAGAAAAAAATAGATGATATTAGAATAACTACATATATGAATAAGGCACTAAAATGAATTTCTTATACCTTTTCTAGTTAATTTGAAACTAAAAAATAAAAATATGAATGGATGATCCTCCTGAATCGTAACTTTCCTTAACACACGATAATTTTTCAATCTGCAATTTGATTTCTTGTTATTCTATGATGTTGATTTCTAATGTATGATGGCTTTCTTGTCTTTTCTAGGACCTTGCAAAAGTCTTGAATAGTTGATACATGATCTTGATGAAGATGACAACTAAAAAAGGATCCTATGTGAGGAATGAGTATCCTAGAATAGCATGGCTAGCTACTTTTGCCTATGTATTTGCCCACTTATCCACCAAACCTAAGTAACCTGAAATGTTTTGTGCCCTATACCATAATGAATAAAAATGGTCAACATTTCACACTTCCCTTGGCAATTTAGATTTTCCTAAACTAAATCGCTTGATTTTCCTAGGCATTTTGAACATAGGGTTATAAATCTAGAGAGAATTTTGACTCTTACTAGGTGAAAAGTGGAAATTTGAATGTAACTCTCAAATAATTTTTGAAAAAAATCATTATAAGTTAAATAATTTATGAAGAAATTTATATTTTATACATGGTCATTCATTAGTTTTTTTAGATATATCAAATTGAGAATCAATGGCTTCCATGGTATCTACCATTGTATTCTCTTTTCTTAGGACCAGATGGATGTTGAAGGTCACAAAATTTCAAGGTGATCCTATGATCTATGTCTCTAAGATTTTAACAATGGTTTTTTTTAAGGAAATGTGACCTTTCGTAGTTTATGACCACATCATATTCTTCAAACACATGCAACCACATCACTCCTTTGTTCACAAAAATTCATAGCCCTCGAATAAAACCTTCATACTCTAGAAATATTTTTGTGAAATTAAATTGTAATCTATAGGATTAATATGCCTTTCTAAATGAGATCAGAAAAATTATTGTAGTTCTTCCAAATTGAAATTTAGATCGAAAATAATAATATTCCTTATATTAAAATTAGGGGTTTCTACTTTGTGATCTCAAAATAACACTTGAGATATCTTATTCATTACTATAACATATGACCATATATTAATATTCAAAAGTATGAAATGAATTAAAATTACAATATTTCCTAAGACCATTGATCAAGTTATTTATTTTGTATCTCTTTATGCATATTTGAGTTAGATGTTGTAGTTTTATTCTTAGGGTCATGAATCATTGGTATCCTCATGAACTAGACAATACAAATCAGTTTCAATAGTTATTTTATTCCCATTTATAGTTCTCAATAACATGTTAGAACACTACATAGATATCTATCCTCCTATTTTGGTTGTGAAATTTATAGATAGGTGGATGCCAAACATTAGCAAAATATTGATGAGTGTGAAATCTTGAGGGACTACAATAATCTTCCAAGCATGTAGAATGAGGAAAAAAATTTGACGAATACCAATTTCTTCATGGAAGTCTAAAAATTTGAAGACACCTTTTCTCCCGAGGGTTTAGGTGATATCCACAACGTCAACAAGTTATTTGCACATAGCACATCACAAAGGTTATTTCTATAATTAGTTATTATTATGAGCATGGAAATGAAAATGGTTAGATAAAGGTAAAATTGAGGCTTATCCATATTATACATGGTCCAATCCTTATTTGTCTTCTCCATCGATAATAGTAAGATTTCGGTATCTAAGTGGTTATAGATGGTGCATCTTTACGATGCATTGTTACCTCATTAGGATTTTTTATATTGGTTATGTATGGTATAATAGGCATAAAAAGGGAAGAAATGGATTGAATTTATTTTTAAAAATTATCTTCTTCAACCACTTATTGCACTTTGATTCTAGAGAACACTTTTATGAGATGGAGCTTATGAAATTCACTGGAGGGAAGAAGTATTCTAGTCAATAAGCTATGCTTCCTTTCGATAGTCATATAAAACAACGAATTGGTTATGTATAATTAGTGTTTTGTGTTGGTGGTTTTGGTTGTGCAAAATGAGTTTACATCATCAGAAAGTTACTAATTTTTCTAATGGAAATATTATTTCAATCATATGGAAATATTCATGTGTAATACAAATTCCTATCTTCTTCCATGATATTTGGAATAAGAAACGACACTTTACTTGGATTGGAAACAATGGGGAGCCATTATAATAATGGTTTAATGAGGAAAATGTTTTCTTGATGCAATCTATTTGATTCAAAAATAGGCTAGTTTTAGTGGAATGTCCTATCAGGTTGACTAATTTTGTTTCTTTGCATGGCAGTGAGCTCGGTTTCCATGCTTATTTAGAGGGATTTAAGTTGATCAAAATAATTATATGAGTGTATAGGCAGAGGATTAATATTTTTAGATCTTACAATGAAGGCCATATGTTATGTTGGAAGATGGATACCATGTGGAATTTTAGGATGAAAGCTAACATTCAATCACAGAATCGATTATTCAAAGAAAATATTACAATTTCATAATCTAATTAGGTATCATATTCCCACCCACGGGTTGGATCATGACTACATCGTATTGTAACACCCTAAATTTTATGTGATGGAACTTTAAAATAATTATTTTACATTTATCAAATCCCTTCACCATTTACAAAGCTAATTAGCTTAATCATACACATCTCTCTCTCAATTTCATTCACCAAATTAAAAAATTCCATAGAAAGAATGTGTTTATAATACTCTTTGTAATGAATCTCCACTTTCATATTGTTTATTGAGTTGAGAAAGGGAATAATCACCTGGCATAGGTAGAATTGTATTACATTTTTTACTCTAAATGATCATTCTATCACGAGAACCTCAAATGGTAAATATTTAAAATGAAAAATTAACCTTTGTTATCTCAAATTGAACTAAGTTGAAATCCTTTCATAGAATTCACATATAAAAGTGAATTCACTCTACTAATTAAGGACACCTCTTAAATAATAACTTATCTATGTTCAATCCAACACTTAAGTAGACCAACGAAAAATTCGTTTCAATATAACTCCTTAAAGCACATAAGAAACTTATCAAGTCTACATGTCTCCTTTCTCCACCCGTAACACCATTATATACTAAAAATTGAATAAAATCTCATTTCCAATTTTTTAGGCCCATTGTTGAGAATGGAGCTTAATTGCTTCACAAGAAACTTGCTTTTACATGTTATTTGTTCGACAAGAACGGTAACTTGCGTCTCTCATGGTGTAACCGACATTGGTCAAGCATAAGAACCGCCATTAGTCGAAGCATAAGAACTACCATCGTTTAGGCGAATCGATGTCGGTTACCTGTGCAGGAGTGTTTTAATTAAATCTTGGGAATTAGATCTATTTTTAGCATTAAATCAAATCTATTGATTGTAATTGCATGGCTAAGTGCCCTAAGTTTATATACGCCTATATAAGCATGAAATCTAGGGTCTAGAAGTAGAGTTAAGATAATGATTGAATTAGATCCTTGATTCTCCTAGATTGGGAGGATGAAGAAGAAGAAAAGAAAGAAAGAATATACAAATACTTGTTTTATATATTATTGATATTCATTCAATGACAGGGAGAGATATATGTGAATCGACCCATGTTCAAAAATATTTTAATAAAGATCATATCCCACTTATAAATGTCATGTCTATACTAATAAAACATAAACCTTCACTTGGGATAAAGTATAACAATCAAACCTTTATATGTGCCTCTCTAAGTACATAGTTTTTTGTTTTATCAGTTAATTTTATTTAAAGAACAATTGAACCGATATTTGATTCCACCTAGAAATGGTATGTCTATGCCAAGAAAAATTAAACCCATGCTTGAGGGAGTCTAAAATAAGTCATAAATATTAAAGTACCTTTCCAAGGACCTGATTTGATGTGTTTTTATGGCCCTCACAAAAAAAGAGAAACAAAACAAATGTCTATTCCAAACAAGCTTAAACTTCTTGTTCATGGATGGTATAATAAGTAATAATACTTTAAGTACTATTTGAGGTACATAGTTTTATGTTTTGGTATTGGATAAAATTTACAGCGAAATAGAACCTAGATCCCATCCCACACAAAAAATGGCATATGATACCAACATGGTCATGAAGGCTAGTAAAGAGATACCTTCAGTCAATCATGTCTTGGTTGGAATGACATCTTTAAATTACTTTTACGGAAGTAAAAATCCGCATTCAGTTAAAAAATCAATCAAGTCTTGGTTGGATGTCATGGTCCATGAAAATATATTATGATCCTTATGCCATTTGAGGCGAGACCACACTAGAGGTGGTCCTCTAACTACCATAATGGGCAGGTTGTTTGGAGATGTATATGTTTGTTACCTTTCTACCCAGGTTTGATATGCTTATTCATTGCATCTCACTATTGCTTCGACGACTCTACAAAACTTATGAACCATACTAGGTCGACATAACCCTTCAATACATCTTGAAATTGTTTCAACATCTCTACAAAACTTCATATTTTACTATCACTGTAACATTACATCGTCTTTTGTTCAAGTGTATGATATATATACACTTGAACAAAAAACGGTGTAATGTTATGGTGATAATAAAATATGAGGTTTTATATATACATACTTGAACAAAAAACGATGTAATGTTATGGTAATAGTAAAATATGAGGTTTTGTAGAGACATTGAAACAAAATATTGTTCGAAATAACATTTTTGTGCATAAAAAATAATTATGAAAACATGTTAATTTAAACTAATAAAACCTTGAAAAGAGGAAATAAATTAAACAAACCTTCGAAAGTGGAGATCAATAGTTGACAAGCTAGAAATCTACATCGGTTTGGCACTTAAATATAGTTACGGGCTTAATAGCTAACAATATGTCACCGTTCATGGTATAATAAGGTGTTGTTTTGAATAGCCCTCATTATTTTTTAGTCGAACCATTGATTTTGAAAAAGCAACTACAAAATGTTCAAAAACCCAAAAACGCTTTGTACGTTTACAATACGCCACGGGTATGACTTTGAATTAGCTATTGTTTTGGTATCGGCTTCCCCCTATAAATATGACAGTCTATGTCATCCAATGAGCAATCCCACCATACTATATCCTCAATCATCAACTAGCCACCATACTATATCCTCATCTATTATTTAATTCAAATTATAACAATTGTATCTGCATTTGGCTGATCATATCAAACCCCTTTCTTCGAAGCATGGCCAGTTTAATTCTTATAAAAATGCTTGTGCTTTACGTAATGTTTATGGTCCATGTATCAGCTCGAAGCTGCGATAACTTCAGTTCCTCATGTCCACCAAAAGTTAATACGGAGCAGTTAGATTCAGGTCGGAACTGCAATGGAAACAGTCTTTCATGCCCACCACCACCAAAAGTTAATACAGAGCGGTTAGATTCAGATCGGAACTGCAATGAAACAGTCCTTCATGCCCACCACCACCAAAAGTTAATACGGAGCGGTTAGATTCAGGTTGGAACTGCAATGGAAACAGTCCTTCATGCCCACCACCACCACCACCAAAAGTTAATACGGAGCGGTTAGATTCAGGTCGGAACTGCAATGGAAACAGTCCTTCATGCCCACCACCACCACCACCAAAATTTAATACGGAGCGGTTAGATTCAGGTCGGAACTGCAATGGAAACAGTCCCTCATGCCCACCGAAAGTCAATATGGAAGAATTAGATTCGGGTCGGAACTGCGATGGAAACAGCCCCTGCCCACCACTCGCCAATAAGGTTGTTTCATCATACCAAAACTTAGCATATGGTAATAAAAATACAATTCAAATCTCTGATTCCGAGTCTCTACTGGTGGACAACCAGTGATTGAATTATGAACCAACGCCAATCATTTACATATTGTATTCTTTCCTTCGTACCATTTAGATTTCATTTATCTATGTGCTTAAGAATAAATAACACTACGGCTGTGAGTCTGCATGGCAGGTTTAATTGAATTGATTTCATTTATGTTCGAAGAAAATTACTTATATTACATGTTTGCAACAGCACAATGCTGGTAATTATATAAATTTATGTAAAACCCTCTCCTACGCAAGACTTTAAAATATAAGTCAGAAAGAGACATGTTTAGGCCAAAGCGGTATATATTAAAATACTTAATCTGCAGGCCATAACAAAAAAAAATTAAATGCGTTGTTCATAACACCATTTCAGTTTCAAATAACCTTAAAAGAGGATAGGAACATATACGAAATTTTTCGGTGAGATGATATATCATTGAATTCCAATATTTCTTTAAAGTTTTTATTTATCTAATTTTTTTTTATATCAAACAAAGTTTAAATATTTAAAAATAGTAGGTTTTTTTTTATATTACAAAATTAATATAATTGATGAAACATTTTTTTAGAATACATTTCCTCTCTTATTTACATATTAAACTTATTATGATATTAGATTAATTAGTTGTTATGGTGTGAGTATATTTTCATGTTTATTAATTGTTTATATATAAATTGTGTCTTCTTCGATGGCTGCTCTTTTCTTTGTTTGATGTTTAATATGTTTTTTTGTGTTTCATTCTTATTTCTATTATATCTTTCTTTTTTGACTCGTTATTTCCTCTTTAAAAAATGTTTTTCTTTAATTTTCTTGTTTTCTTCTTTCTCTCTAGTTTTTGCTTATGGCTCCTTAAATTGGTGGTTTGTAAGGACTTTAATGTAATATTTACATGACTATTTTGAAAGGTACTTCAAACCTTTTATAAACACAAGAGAGAGAAAACAATAAAATGTACTCAAGGCAAACTTCCAACCCCAATCCATATGGACAACAACCAGAAGCACCTATGTCCACCAAAGGTGCATAACCATTCAGCAAAAACCGTGATGGCCACATGGTCCAAAGCCCATGAAAAGGTCCTAAGCCTCCAACCAATACAGAATAATAGGGAAACACCCCAAAAAAACATACCATGGGAAGAAAAGAGGTGGAGAAGGCCACTATGGATGGACCAAAATAAAAATGAGTCTGGACAAGAAAAAATCCTACTCCTTTGAGAGACAAATATTGTTTTCTCTTAAGGAATTAGTCCACCATTGATGCTAATCTTGTCTTGGATATTACAAAATAAATATTCAAAGAAGAACATGTTTCTGAGTGGTGAATTTTACAGACTTTAATATTATTTTTAATGTAGAAATGAAATTATAGGGAAATTGTATTCTTTCAGCAAATGCCTTAAAATATAATATTATTTTTAGATCATAAGTAGATTCTTAACATTGAACCTCATTCAAGACCATTCAAATGGACCAATTAAGAAGATCCAACTATTTTGGTATAAAAATATTTAACTAAGAAGGAAACATATTTAATTGAACCATAATATTTCGGGAAAAGTATATCCTTCTAAGCAATGACTTAAAATTTAATAATTTTTTCATCAAGTGGTGCATTACTAAATACTGAACTTAATTAAAATATTTCATGTGTGGAATGATTAAAGCTATGGAAACTAATGATTTAACTTAAATTGGTTAATATCTCAAGCGGGTGGTAGCCGATTGTAAATTATCGTAATAAATTAGTTTGCAAAGATAATTGCATCAATATTGGGAATAACCATTAAGAAATGATAAAAATATGATAATTGAATATAGATAAATCACTTGTAATGAGATATATAAGACAACATAGATTCTATCGTGCTCTATGTGATGATATGGGTTGGTGTGATGGCTGGAATAATTTGGAAAATGGCCTAACAAAACCTCGTTATTGAAATTGTTCCTTGAATTGTTGCATGGACCAAAGTAGATGGCATGGGCCAAAGTGTACCCCTGTTATGGCCCTTTTTTTATACTTTCAGCTCCTAAATTATTTTTGTTTCTACAATCTTTCATTGTCTATTACTTTTCTCTTATTTGGACCTTCGATGATATTGGATGCTCACTCTGCAACTAATTCATTCTTAAAAACCCTAGATGGTGAGAAAATATTGCAAAATAAATGTTAGGTGGGTTGTGGGCACCCTCGTGTATCGTCGACATCGCCACTACTCCGAAGAGGAATCAAACCTCACATCATTCTTACCTAGCATGTGATCTCTATAATATATGTAACCAAATAAATATCCATAATCTTGTAACACTAAGATTGTACTTGCACTTTTTCCCTAGATTGACTTGGAATGATGATGTGTTCCTTAGATTTGGATACCTAAGTGGATAATTTCCCTAGAAAGATGAAATAGAGTACATGATAATGAGTAATTAGAGTACATGATAATTATAATGAGTTATGAGTTTTATATCCATTATCTAGTTATCAAAACAGTAAGTAACAAACTTAGATATCCTATAGTTTGTTAAAATTCTCTAGTAAAGGGGATAAATTTTGTTAAAGATTCATTCTTGGCTATAGTGAGTTTTCACAGAGAATAATATAATAGGTGGTATTTATAATTTCTAATGAAGTTATAAAATCTATCAATTATAGGTAAACGCTCAAAATTATCATAACACTATATGTTGCAATAATGGTTTTGATTGAGTTAATTAGATTTTCCTATTGCAAACAATGTGGATGTTTGGTTTCTTTGAATATTTATACAAGCTCATATAAATTCACATCTACAAATACTCCTTTTCAAGTATCATAAAATAGTTCCTAGAATTAGTTTTTCAAGTCATAAATGAGGCTACTACAAGTAGATCTTATTTCTCTTTCTCACTTCATTATTCTAGTAGACACTTTTGGGATATTATTAATTAATGCAATAAATAACTATAATTTTTGGAGGACTTGGACATTCAATAAATATTGGCCCCCATATTGCACCTAATGTTTTCATATGACACCACGTTGATGGGTTAATGAATAATAAAAATAAAATACTATTAAATATCTATTGAAAAAATAATCTCTCCAAGCCATACAAAGATTTCAACATAAGATTAGTCACCTCCGAAACAATGGACAAAAATGAGAACACGATGGGAGCAGGAAGTAAAGTTTTTTTGAATCTCAGGGACATGTGTGGGTTCATGGGCTTGGTTCACCCCTTCCTCCCCAGCAAGAGATTTTAGGAGAAAAGACAGTATGGGCTCACAAGGTAACAGTTCTCGATATCTGTTACTATTGGTAAGGCCACTCCATTTACACTATTCTCCACTTCCTATGATGATGAGGGTCCTTCATTTTTGGTTCCTGGTGAATTTATTGATACATCTGTAGATAGATTTAAATTTTGTTTATAATTAAGGTTCATGGGCTCCCACCCTAACATTGAGGTAGCGAGAAATTGGACAGAGAGGAAATTGAGGAAAAAGGGAAACTTAGAGGTTGTTGCTTTGGAACAGGAGTCCTTCCTGTTTCACTTTCTACATGAAGAATATGTTGTTGGTTTTTACATGAGGACCCTTAGTTACATAGTAGAACATTCTTGAATCTGAGTAAATGGACAATAGGAAATTTCCATCACTATCCCTTATGCTTTTCCTCTATGGGTTAGGCTGCCTACGTTGTCCTTGGATTTTTGGCACCAGGATGTGATTCTGGGCATTACTAGGATTTAGGGGTCCCCCTGGTGATTGATCCCACCACCAAATATTTTTCTAGGATTATACATGTGAAGTTCTGCATTACCATGTATATAGATAAACTCGCCCCTTCCTTCATTACGATTGTAACAAAACACAAAGTTTGGACTCATAAGATAGTTTATAAGGAATCAAATATCTATTTTTTAACTATTTGTATGTGGTTCATGGCGTTGGGTGTTGTTCAGCTCTGTGGACTTAGATGAGGAAGTAAAATGGAGATGGAATAGCGTTCTGGGGGTTTGTGCCCGGGATCAGAGAACCCCAGTGGTGACGTGCGGCAGGGAGTAGATTACTAAAACTTTGTTCTTCCCCAACTCAAGAGCCATGTAGAAGGTGGGAATCGGCTTGAGTGTGCAGACGTGCCTGAATCAGCGACCAGGAAAGTGAATGGGTCTACAGAGATGATCGAGACTGACTGCTATGATATAGGGCTCCACTCAGTTGGAAAATTCATTGGATAAGGTAAGTGGTGGCCCTACCCAAATTTTGGAATTTGTGTTTATGGTTGACCACACTATGGAATCCCCTATTCTACAAAACTAGGTATGCATGATCATCATGCATACAAAGAACAAAACTTAAAACCAAGACATGAAATGAAGTGAAGCGAGATAGGCGTGACCAACCCACTTCAACTTGGTAAACGCAGCTAATTCAATACTTGCAGCTTTACCTCTATATCTATGCAAATGTATCAAGTGTAGATTATTTCATCCATTAATGCCCAATGAAATAGGTACCAAAAGGACAAGTACAATAATGCTTGAACAATATTTTTTCAACATGAACTATATGCAAAGCAATACATAGCATTGAGATTTTTGCAAATCTATCTAGTTTTAAAAAAAAAAATCCAAAGTGAACTTGAATCATACCTGAAATTACAAAATATGTTACGAGTTAAAATCAAATCTGTGTAACAATCACATATGTTGGCAACCTATTGAGCAAGAAAAATATTGTTGAGGGGTTTCATTTTTTCTAATATGTGACCATTAATTTTCTTGACAATGAGTAGCTCGGTGGGTCATAAATAATGGCCCTAAAACTACATTAAATATTTTTCTGCACAATTCTATATATGGTAAAATATTTCAAAAACCAAGTTATGGTTGGGGCAAATTTTGTTGGCTTGGATGACTAGAAGGAAGTAGAAATCGGTGATTTTATTTTCAACATAATGCATTACAATAAGTCATGGGGAACCGAAGATTATCAATTGCAAATGAATCAATTTATGAAACATGTGTTTTGTATTATTACAGAGTTGGACAATGCCATTATTGTGCATGGTATTTTATACAATGAAAATCCCTCATAAAATAACACAATGCACAGTTCCATAAACATAATGTCAATCTCGGAGCCTTAATGGAACTAGATATGAAGACCATACAAAACATACCAAAATACATACCTACTCGCCATCATAAACTCTATGATGGTCCACGGCATCCTTCCCTGTCATTGAGTAGAATCTCTAGTTTATTGGTTTTTTTGAGCCGATGAGACTCTTGGATTTTGAATAGTCCAAGTTCATAACAAGGCCATTAATTCTCAAGTCATCTTATATGGAAAAAACTATGATCCTGTCTCCCTTCTTCGCTTAATTGTGGCCTATTTTTCCATCTTCAGCAGGTGGGTGCCACATTCCCAATTGGATTGCAGAAGGTGAATACACATTGATTCCTAGACAATCAATTCCCTAGCTATTACACCAAATCATAGAAGAAATCATGTCAACTTTACCCAATAGTCCCACCATGCGTTTTTGATCCAGATGAATCTGGTAACAAATGAAATTAATGTTTTTTGCAGCTAATTGAATTGAATAAGAAAATTAAGATTTAGTATTGAACATAAGACCCATTTTTATAACATTCCACCAATGCACAGGCAGCACCATTCTTAACATAAGGAAAATCAGGCCCTCTACACCATTCCTGTAGCTTTGTATCATAGATCAAAACCAGGCCTTCTTTCATGCCTCTAACACACCTCCCATTCCTCATCAACAAATCATCAATTGACCCTCCAACTTGCACAATGTAGACATAACTTCCCACTATAACACAACAAAATTTACCACATCATCCATACTCAAAAGAGATGGAATAGGAGGAGAATTAATCCTACCATATGAATCCTTCCTTGCATCATACTTACACAAAGACAATTCAACTACTGGCTACACAAAATATAAATATAAGACCCCATGACACACAAAGTATCTATCTTTGGGTCATATGAATCCATAGAACTCACATATGCATAAGGCTACATAGAGAATCTATTTTTTCTACCAAACTTGAGCCCCCCAATTACATAAAATATCCCATCTACAAAAACCCAGGAGCAGCCATACCTTTTTCTGGGCATATTCGAAATGGGCCTCCATAAATCAAGGTCAGAAACATATTCCCTTCCTTAACTTTTGGGACATGTGTATATGGTTCGATGACAAGAAAGGAAGATTTTTGTCCTAAAAAGAACAACAAGGGTATCATAATATTGAAAATTATAACTTACCCCACTACAAAAAGGAGTATCCATCCAAATGCCATGATTGTATGGTGTCTTCATAGTTTTGAAACACAATCTAAATGAAATCCATGTAATCTCTAGAGATCACAACAATCTGCAAATAAGAAAATCTACCATCGGGACTATCAGGAATGCCAAACCCCTGTTGGGCTTATCTTTTTCAGATTCTTCATCTCACTTGAGCTCCACCCAGAAGTGTCAAACCCTTGTTGGGCACCATTAAAATATGATCCAGTCACCATTTTTCCAGAATCAAAAATTGGAAAAACACCCAATTCAAACCAATGATTCCCAAATACAAAATCAAAGAAAGTTGGGTAAGAGTGAAGAAGAAAACCACAGGATATCAGAGGTAGTGACTGTCTTGCAAATGAAACTAGGAGAAAAAATTTTGTAGGAAACTGAAAAACTATCTCATGCACTGCATGTGCTTTGAGCCACGTAGAGGACCCGACTATGGCTCCCACCTTGCCAGCTATTGTGGATATCCCGTGACAAGTTGATGGAAATATTGCTAGAAATATCTCCATCGGGTAGCACAGTAGCAGTAGCAAAATAACTTTGCACCTCTCGATTTCAACGTATCCTGACAAATAATTTTGCAACGTCTGATTTCTGACATTTTTCAGAATCAATAGGTCTATCTTAACTACAAGAACGCCTCTGACGTAATAATAGATGGTATTTATAATTTCTAATGAAGCTATAAAATCTATCAATTATAGGTAAAATCTCAAAATTATCATAAAACTTTATGTTAAAATAATGGTTTTGATTAGGTTAATTATATTTTCATATTGCAAACAATGTGAATGTTTGGTTTCTTTGAATATTTATAGAAGCTCATATAAATTCACATCTACAAATTCTCATTTTCAAGCATCATAAATTAGTTCCTACAATTAGTTTTTCAAGTCATAAATGGGGCTACTAGAAGTAGATCTGAATTCTCTTTCTCACTTCATTATTCTAGTTGACACTATTGGGAAATTATTAATTAATGCAATAAATAACTATGATTTTTGGAGGATTTTGGACATTCAATAAATATTGCCCCCATATTACACCTAATGTTTTCATATGACACCCTGTTGATGGGTTAATGAATAAAAGAAAAATCAAATACTATTAAACATCTATTGAAAAACTAATCTCTGAAGCCATACAAAATATTCAAAAGAAGATTAGCCCCCTTCAAAACAATGGAAAGAAATGAGACCGATGATGGGAGCGGGAGGTAATAAAATTTTAAATGTGAGGGACATGTGTGGTTTCATGGGCTTGGTTCGCCCCTTCTTCCCTAGCAGGAGATTTTAGGAGAAAAGACAGTATGGGCTCACAAGGGAATAGGTTCTCGATATGTTACTGTTGGTAAGGCCACTCCGTTTACATTGTTCTCCCCTTCCTATGATGATGAGGGTCCTTCATTTTTGGTTCCTGGTGAATTTATTGATGCATCTGTAGATAGATTTAATTTTTTTAGAGTGAAGGTTTGTGGGATCCCACCCTAACATTGAGGTAGCGAGAAACTGGACAGAGAGGAAATTGAAGAAAAAGGGAAACTTAGAGGTTGTTGCTTTGGAACAGGAGTCCTTCTTGTTTCACTTTTTACATGAAGAATATTTTTTCAATGTTTTACATGAGGGACCTTAGTTACATAGTAGAACATTCTTGAATCTGATTAAATGGACAATAGGAAATTTCCATTACTATTCCTTATGCTTTTCCTATGTGGGTTAGTTTTTTATTTGCCCTTGGAGTTTTGGCACCCGGATGTGATTTTGGGCATTACTAGGGCTTTAGGGGTCCCCTTGTGATTGATCCCACCACTAAATATTTTTCTAGGATGATACATGTCAAGTTCTACATTACCATGTATATAGATAAACTCGCCCCTTCCTTCATTAGGATTGTAACAAAACACGGAGTTTGGAGTCAGAAGATAGTTTATAAGGAATCAAATATCTATTATTTTAACTATTTATATGTGGTTCATGGATTTGGGTGTTCTTCAACTCCGCGGACTTAGACGAGGAAGGGAAAAGGCTTGACAGTTACTTCAATCATGGTTAAGTCAGTGTTGACTGAATAGAGTTATGGGGTTTGTGCCTAGGATTAGAGAACCCCAGTGGTGATGTGTGGCAAGGAGCATATTACTCAAACTGTGTTCTTCCCCAACTCAAGAGCCATGTGGAAGGTGGGAATCGGCTTGAGTGTGTGGACATGCCTAAATCGGTGACTTGGAAAGTGAATGCATTTACAGAGATGACCGAGAATGACTTCTATGATATAGGGCTCCACTCAGTGGAAAATTCATTGGATAAGGTAAGTGGTAGCCCTAACCAAATTATGGAATTTGAGTTAATGGTTGATGACACTATGGCATCCCCTATTCTATTGGATGGTTTGTTTGTGACATCCCCTGCAGGGTTAAAAATTGAATCTGTCACATCTCGTCAAAGGGCTTTTGACCCGTCCAAAAGTGCCAAAGAAAATTTGCCCGTAATTAAAAAAATCTAAAAATTATTTGACAATAAGGAAGTTTAGCATTTTATTTAAATTTTCATTAGAAGGGAAACCTTTCAAATTTCTCGTCAGTCAATTCAACATATACAGTTGTAAATCCTGAAGTAAACTATTCATGGTGACTTGTCAACAGGGCATCAAAAATTTAAAAGTGAAACAACTTTTGAATCAAATTTTGAACTCGTTAACAAAGTAGCAGCTAGTTGCAGACTGCAGTCGTCAGCTTTCTTCCAGTTCAAGTACCAATAGTGCTGAATTGTAATTCGTTGATCATTTGATTTTCTTTATTCACAAATTTTGAGGACTGCAACAGCCTACAATGGCTGGATACAATGGTTGCAAGTCTTATCAACATTCCCTTCACCCATACTTCAAAGTTAATTTAAAAAAGGTACATTCATTTGCCATCCACGATCCACCTTGCATTCGGGAATCGATAGGAGAGGTATTTTGTAGGTTGCAGTGCACCAATCTCAGTGTCTGTGTATTTAAGTCCAGCTGCACCAAGTACGCCATAGTTTCTCTCTGAGTTCATGTCATATATTAGGTCATGGGAAAAAAAACTGAGTTTTAATAGACTATTTCTTTGTGCATGTTTTTATCCTTTATAAATTGGATTATTACTATATGATTCCACCTTCAGCTCCATTATTTAATAAAAAATTATATTTATGTTTTTCTAATTTGTAATTTTTTTACACAAGGAAAAGATTTATGCTTGAGGTGAATGCATCATGAATCCATCATTATTCTTCTAAGTATTTCCATACAAATATTTATCCCTCTAATTTAATCCAATAAACCCAAATCACCAATCCAAGTTCAAAAAATAAGCTAACATTTCTGATTTTTTTTTGGCATTTTGGTAAAAAATATTATGTATATCTACACATATAAAATTAAATACTTTCTCATATTCTTTTTAAATAAGAATTAATGTCTAGTATCTTGTATCTAATCATAGATATTAGAACCTTGCCACTCATTTTCATTAATATTTGTGTAATTTAGAACCTAATGTATTATTATATTTCTTTTAGAGTTTAGATGAAGACCATAATTATTCGGCCAAAAGAAAATAGGGAAAGCTTTCAATTATAGCCCAATACTTTGAAATACATGCTTCATACGAATAAAGGTGTCCCATCTTGAATAATGTACAATTAATAGTTTACTATTAAGAGGCAAACTATTAGGACTTTGACATCATGACATGATTTTACTAAACATAATTTCTTAGAATGAATATATTTACATATAATTCATTTTAAGAAAATATAAAAACATGTTATTAAAGGAATAAAATTGTATAAATTTTTATTATAAAATCTAATGTATCCTAACATTTTTTATATGATTTGAGTGTCGTTGTAAGTTTCTCTCTCATCCCTTAGTTTCATCTATGTATAAAAAGGATTTAAATTTTATTTAGAAAATAAATCAACTTGTTGTTATTGAGTTGTATCGAATAACAAAAATTTGTTTTAGTTTAATATTAAGATTGTTATGAGCTTACAAATTGTTTCTTATTTTAAATTTTGGTAGGGTCTTTGTGAATAAGCAGATTCTCTACTAATTAGACTTCACACCATGTAATTCCAATTTACGATCTAACCCAAATACATCCACAAGATAGTATAATTTGATAGCAGTAGTAAAAATAATAATTGTTCAACTATTTTTTTATGTTTATAAATACCTTACATGTAACATCATTTTGAAAACTCTATTTTGATATTTATTTGTAATTATTTCATTTAATAGGTGTTCATGTAAGTTGTGACAAAATGGCTTCCATTGGTCATCTTAAGAATGATAAAAAGCAATTATCAATTGTAGATGCTTTTGGTATCCCTCAACATTCTAGTCAACAATGTCATACGCATCCTCCAAATAAAGGATGGAACAACTCAATCTATGTATGATGTCATGATCTCTCTTTTAGTAGAGATGGATTTATAATTGATAAAGTTAGTTGATTTGGAGATCAGACGAGGCTTCTGTAATGAGGGGTATTCATGAAGGTTTTGTTATCTCAATTTCCCCCCCAGAAAAATTGATTAAACACGACGAAAGATAACCTCTCAATTTCCCCCAGAAAAAGACTGAGATAATCTATGGGTCGGCTCTTTCACGTGAGCCACATTTCAAATCAAAAATCGATCCCGAATCCAAGGAGCAGGAAGACTTGAAATGGAGGAGTAGGGTCAGAAAATGGGGCCGAACGACATCAAGAGAGATCAAAGCTCGAAAGTAGAAGATTGAATCAAGGGGCTCAAAGTTTCAGACTTCACATATGATTCAACTCAAGACCGGAACCACCCAAGTATAAACAGACTCGGAAGGTGCCATGTGTCAGCTCAGCGTAATTCCAAAAGAGGCATCCAAAGAGTAGCTCCAAAATGAGCGTGGGCCAGCCACGTAGTCCAAGTTAAAAAGTGGGACAGAGCAGGCCCAAATTGGTAATTAAAAATTCATAGGACAACAAAAGCTACCACGTGTCCAAACGGTGCACGTTCAAGGGTTGAAGCCAAATCTGGAGATCCAAACAAGTGTCCAGGCCTCCACGTGTCCCAAATCTGAGGAGGGGCAGAGTCAATAGCTAAAAATTCAAAAAAGGGGACAGAGTGGGCCTAAAACGACTAAGTATAAAAGTGTCGGTGGAAGAAGCCACGTGTCGAATCGGTGCTACTTTAAAGGTAAAATCCAAAGCAGGTTTCCAAATGAGCACGAGGCTTCCACGTGTCTAGGGTCCAACAGAGTCAAAAATGGGTATAAGAAAGGCATTGGCTCGAATTGGCTAAGTATAGAAATCCAACAGATGGTGCCATGTGTTGCATCAGCACAAATTCAAAGGTGACGACCCAAAGCGGAGACTCAGATGAGTGTGGGCCTTCCACGTGTTTCAGAGCCCAGAAAGGCAGAAGTGGTCACTAAATTGACTAAGTATAGAAGGGCTAGCAGATAGAGCCACGTGTCATCCTAGCGTAACTTCAAAGGTTAAAACTCAAGGGACTGACTCAAATATGCATTGAGCCTCCACATGTCAGGGTCAGACTTATGGTCCCGCCAAGAAAAAAAGGGACTTAGCCAAATACAAATTAAAGAACAAGCCAGTGGAAGGGGCCACGTGTCTCTTCGACACACTTTCAAGAGGTAGATCCAAAGGAAATTCCCAAATGAGTGCCAACCCACCACGTGTCCTAGAGTTTGAAGAGGTAAATTCGGCCGTTGAAAATCCCAAAAGCAAGCAGAGGCCTCCATGTGTCTCAACCATTCAACTTCAAAGGTAAAATCTAGGGGCAGTTTTCAAATGAGTGCGAGGCCCCCACATGTCTCGGTCAGACACAGTGTCTCCGCCAACAATAGGAAGGACTCAGGAAAAATATAAAGGAACACAGAGGAGCCCGCAGAAGCCGCCACATGTCAATCTGGCATAATTTCATGAAGTGAAAGGGAGGGGCTGAATCTTCAAGGTGCACGAGGCTGCCGTGTGGACCCAGTACAGATAGATGCTTTTAAATATTGCACACCCATGACCCTGATCTTTTAACGGCCATATCTTTTGACTCAAAGCTCAGATTTGGGTGGGAGAAGTATTCTTGGAAATATATCGATCTCGTCTACACCATGGGAGCCTGAAACTTTAATTTTGACAAGGTTAGGTGGGTGAAAATGGGAAAACATCTTTCAGGACATTAAATAGAATATGATTGCTTCAACTACCAGATCATATTTGATTTGATCCATCATTCTTCCTTCTTCAACATGCCAGATAGATATAAGTAGGAAGACTTGACAAATTGTGGGCAGATCCGCAGTGGGAAATGATGGTTGGTGGTTGAGATTTAAGATCAGGATGAAGTTTCTTTTCTTTCCCTCCGATTTTCATCATCTATATATAATAACACTTCTCATTTGAGAAGGGGGAGACATTCTGGGATGTGGGGAGACTCTATCAAGTTGTTTCCCGACTCCATTTGAGTTGTAAGCCTTCTCCTACACCTGGCGAGCGTATTTGTGCCTCTGAGTACCCATGTAATAGTCTGTGTGCCTTATAGAGCAATAAAATCTTGTTTTGTGGTGTCTTTCAACCCTAGAGATTTTTTTGTTGTTTCTTTGTGCCTCTATATCTCATGTTTTCTCCATGTGTATGTATTTCACATTTGTAGGTGTAAGATTTCATGCTTCATGGAGTTTTAATGCTGGATTTGGATCTGGGTGTGTGTCACTTATGTCTGACCTCCCTCAGTGCCCTTTTCCCTATTTCATTATCCCTCAATGAAGTATCTCGCCACTTCCTTTTCTGGTGTATCACCACTTAGTGTAGGCTCTCTTTCCCTTTCTCTCTCTCCCTGTCTCCTTGGAATGGTTAGATTAGGTTAGTTAGATTCTTCCTGTGTTGGAGTAGCTTATGGCAGGTAGATTAGGAAGAAGGAACTAGCCTTCTCTGGAGGTCCATCTCAAGTTTTGCAAGTCCCACAGCTTGAGAGATGGTCCAATGTTGTGCAATCACACCGAATGTCCCACTCACACCCAGGCCATTCGGGGGTGCTGTGATTCTACACTAACAATTTTTGCATGCCCAATGGGATAGGTCTAAAGCACCTTACCACTTCATCTTAGTAGGTTTGTGTGTTCTTGTTAAGATGTAACCTTTTGAGGCACATGCAAAGCACATCTAATGACTCCATCTGGTCAACAACCCCATCTCTGAAGTTGCAGACCTTTTCCATCCATTTCCACCCATCTTCATTCATCTTTCTTTCCACATCTTTCATTTTCTTCCATTTCATGAAGTTGTGCAATCATGACTTCATTCCCCTCATGGAATTCACACTTACAGAAGTGCAATCCACCTCCAATATATATCATGACTCCTCCAGATCAGCATTATGACGATCTTCCATCCCACCTTATTTCTTCCGCCCTTTTCCCTCCCAAGAATTCATTCCCTCCAAACAAACAAGAAGTTCCACTTCCCTCTCCACCACAAACAATAGCAAAATTGGTTGAATTCCAACCTACCACTCCTCCCACTTTCCCAAGTCCATGTTGGGAAGATACTCAAGAATCCAGTCAAGGAGAAGAGAAAGCGAGAGGAACCCAACAGAGAAGAAATGATAGAATATCTGAAGTGTTGGGCTGCCCAGGTTTGGGTTTACAAAGATCCCCTTGATGGTTAAGCCAATAGAGGAGGTCAAGGTTGAAGAGCTAGTGGTGGCTAAGGATGAGTTTGAAGAAGAACAAGAACAAGAAGGAGAATATCAGCAATCTATTTTCTCTGAATGTAGTGTCCATAATAGCACTTTGTCTAAAGATGATGTTGATCTAATCCAAGTTGCACAATCAGTCAATATGGAAGAAGAACAACCAGCTCTAAGTCCATTAAAGAGGACCAAATGGAGGTGACCAAGATAGATTTTGAGGCACTTTGAACCATGAGTTGGTGCACAATAAATTATAGACCCCTCTCCCATTCAACCTCTCAAAAATTCTAATTTTTGGATTATCCTAAACTCACTAGCTTTGTGTGTGAAGATGAAGCTTCATATGGTGAAAATAACAAAGATTTTAAGATCACCATGCAAGAGGGAGAGACCTTGCTGCAGTAGGACAAGTAAAGAGTTTTATTTCCTATCAGACTTAAAATAATGTTTTGATAAGAAGGATCCAGTTGAAATTGTAATATTTTCTCCCCATCATTCATTCTTCAACCACAAGAACCTGTTGCCATGGAAGAGAACGTGCAAGCACAACCTGCAGTTTGCAACATGCCTCTTGAATCAAAGTTGGAATATTTTGATCTTCCAAAAGTCACACCTCGTTGTAGAGGAAGGGAAAGAGTATGAGGCTATCATCCCTCTCACATCACCCATCCAAGAAAATCTGTAAGAAGACTCCATTTTTGGAGTTAAATATCATAGCAAGTGGGAAAATTCAAAGGACCAGACATCCGTGCCATATTAGGTACTTAGCTTCATTGGAGCGAGGAGAATCAAAACCAATCATGCTTGCTTCTAAGCATGAGGGAGAGCCTCAAAGTGCCAAGGATCAACAACAATACCTATGGGAACCAAGTGAGTAGTAGACTGAAGAGGTATTTGTCTTGTTTCTAGTTGATACCTTGATGATATGGGTGGAGGATCGGCTTAAAGTTAGTTTTTCACTCATACAAGAAGCCATATTTAGCATCAAATCATTCACATGGCTTCCACTTTCGAGAAAGGGAATCCATTTCTCCCTACTTGTGGCAGGCTTTGTTTAAGATTTAATTTGTTAGGGTTAGTATAGGAGTAGGATTAGATTTTGTTTTCATTAGAAGAAATGCTTTTGCACACTCTGCATGTATCATTTTGAGGCATGTATTATTTTTGTCTTGATACATAAGTTTTTTTCTATTACTCCTGCGGAGGTACATGAGGTCGGGACCATTAGTATTCTTGACAAAAAGACCCATAGTTTCTTGTAAAATTCGCTAGTTTCAAATAAAATACAAATGTAGAGCAACTAAAATCAGATTCAAAAAAGTCCATTCTTGGGAATAGGTAAATCCCTAGCGAGGCGAGTTCGGGGTTAGCAGGATGCAAGAAATTAGGGAGAAGTTTCAAAGTAAAAGGGATTAGTATCAGGCTATCATTCTTGACTCCATGCCCAATGGATGGTTCAAGGCTCTCTGGTCCTGCATTCATCTAGCAGCGAGATGTCCCCATGTGTCACCAAATTATTATCTCAATTTTTCCCCGGAAAAATTGGTCAAACACGACCCCGCAAAGAAAATATAAGGGTCAGCTCTATCACGCGAGCCACATTTCAAATCTGAAAATTGATCCAATATCCAAGGAGCAAGAACACTTGAAATGGAGGAGAAGGGTTGAAAAATGGGGTCAAATGCGGTGTCAAGAGAGATCGAGAGATTGATAGTAGAGTATTGAATCAAGGGCTCAAAGTTTCAGACTTCGCATATGATTCAACTCAAGGTCAGAACCACCCAAGTTTAAAAAAACTCATGGAAGGTGTCATGTGTCATCTCGGTGTAATTCTAAAAGATGCATCCAAAGATTAGCTCCTAAATGAGCGCAGGCTCACCACATAGTCCAAGTTAAAAAGTGGGATAGAGTGGGCCCAAATCGGCAATTGAAAAGTCACAGGCCAATGGAAGCTACCACATGTCCAAATGGTGCACCTTCAAGGGTTGAAGCCAAAGTCAGAGACCCAAACAAGTGTTAGGCCTCCATGTGTCCCAAGTCCAAGGAGGGGTAGAGTCAACAACTAAAAATTCAAAAGGGGGACAGAGCGGGCCTAAAATGACTAAGTATAAACGTGTTGGCGGAAGAAGCCATGTGTCGACTCGGCGCTACTTTAAAGGTAAAATATTGAGTAGATTTCCAAATTTTCATGAGGATTCCATGTGTCTAGGGTCCAACAGAGTCAAAAAGGGTCCCGAGAAGGCATCGAATCGAATTGGCTAAGTATAGAAAGCTAGTGGATGGTATCGGGGGTTACATCAAAGACAAATTCAAAGGTGCGACCCAAAGCGAAGACTCGAGACAAGCATGGGACTTCAACATGTTCTAGAGCACGGAAAGGAAAAAGTGGTCACTAAATTGACTAAGTATAGAAGGTATAATAGACAGAGCCACGTTTTATCCGGACACGACTCCAAACGTTAAAAATCAAAGGGCAAACTCAAATGTGTTTGAGCCTCCACGAGTCCAGGGTTAGAGATATGGTCCCGCCAAGAAAAAAAAAGAGACTTAGCCAAATACAAAGTAAGGAAAAATTGAGCAGAAGGGGCCACATGTCTCTTCAAATTGCACTTTTTTAAGAGACAGATCCAATGGTAGTTCCCAAATGAGTGCCAACCGCCACATGTCCCAAAGTTTAAAAAAGTAAAGGCAAACGTTGAAAAACCCAAAAGCAAGTGAAGGCCTTCATGTGTCTCGAATTTACAACTTAAAAGGTAAAATATAGGGTTAGGTTTCAAATGAGTGTGAGGCACCCATGTGTCTCGGGTTAGACATAGTGTCTCCGCCAACGGGGAAGGACTCGGGAAAATACAAAGGAACACGAGAGGAGCATACGTAAGCTATCACCTATCAATCCGACACAATTTGAATGAAAGGTATGGACTGAATCTTCAAGGTACGTGAAGCTTCCATGTGGACCTGTTATGGAAAAACTCTTTTAAATATTGCTTGCCCATAACCCTAATCTTGATGACGGCCATTTCTTTTGATTGGAAGCTCGGATTTGGGTGGGGAGAAGACTGTTTAGAAAGATCTCAAACTTATTTATGCCATAGGAGCCTAAAACTTTAATTTTGATGAGGTTAGGTGGGTGAGAATGGGAAAACGTATTTTAGGCCATTAATGCATAATCTAATTGCTTCACTTCGAGCATATTTTATTTGATTCATCATTCTTCCTTCTTCAACACGCTAGATAGATATAGGCGGGAAGACTCGACAAATTTTGGGTGGATTTGTCGAAATTTAAATTTTCCTCCATAATTTCTATTTCATTAATGTATATATTAGGAATAGGATGTTGTTAAGTATAATTAGTAGTAGCGTTCGATAGAAGATAACAAGCCTTTGCCGATATAATGCTGCTTGCCAATATTATATAGTACGGTAACAATCAAAGTACAATAGGAATGTTGTGGTAAAAAGTAAATATTTGTTGTAAGTGGTTCGGTAATGTTAAAATCTCAAAGTTAGGGTAAGTAGAGAAGTAGGGTCTACATGATTAGGAATTAGGAATATTATATTGGTAATAAGGACAAGGAGTGAGGTCATAAATATTTTGTGTATTTTATTTGTAAAAAGTCTAAAAATGTGGAACCCATGTGATATGATAAGGTTTATCTTATCTTAAAAGATAAGCTTACATGTAAAGATGAGAGTTAAGGTCTGGAATATGATTCGTCAGAGTAGATTTCTTATCCTATCTTAGAGATAAGGTGGATAAGCCTAAAATTTCTATAAATAGAGAGGCCACCCCCCTCATTTAGCATAGAAGGAAGTAGTGAGAAATATTATATGAGTAAGTGTGTAAAGGAAGCCATCATTTAGAAAGTGTGTTAAAGAAGCCATTAAGAGGTGTAATTGTGAAATTTCTCCCATAGTTATTATTGGAAGGCAAGTGAAGTTAGTAACACTTGAAGTACCTCATGGGTGAGATTGTAACAATTTCATGTTGATATGATAATTCACACTTATATTCCAGATTTTTCATCATTCCTTCGTATCATAATCTATGATATTTTTGTGTTATGTTTGTTGTTGTGTTTCCAAATTACATCCACCAAACTAAAATCTATGCATTAGTAAATAATCATAGCACGAGGAGTTCCCGATGGAGAATTATCATAGTGCCGGAATGGTGATGACAGATCCACGGTGGGAATTGATGGTTGGTGGTTTAGCTTTAAGATAAGGATCGAGTTTATTTTATTTCTCTCCCATTTTCATCATCTATATATTGTAACACTTCTCATTTGAGAAGGGGAGACATTCTAGGATGTGGGAAACTCTGTCAAGTTGTAAGCCTTCTTCTACACCTAGCGAGCATATTTGTGCCTCCGATCACCCATGTAATAGTTTGCGTGCCTTATAGGAAAATAAAATCATGTTTTGTGGTTTATTTAACCCTTGACATTGTTTTTTTGTTTCTATGTGCCTCTTTATCTTGTGTTTTCACCCTATGTATGTATTTCACGTTTACAGGTGTAATATGTCATGCTTCGTGGAGTTTCAATGGTGGATTTGGATGCGGGTTCGTGTCACTTCGTCGACCTCACTCGGTCCCCTTTTCCCTATTTCATTATCCCTCAACAGAGTATCTTGCCACTTCCTTTTCTAGTGTATCACTTTGCTTAGTGTAGGATATTTTTAATTTCTCTCTCTCCCTATCTCCTTAGAGCAGTTAGATTAGGATTATTTAGATTCTTCCTACATTGGAGTAGCTTGTGGCATGTAGATTAGGAAGCAAGAACCATCCTTCTCTCGGAGGTCCATCTCAATTTTTGCAAGTCTCAGCAGTTTGAGAAATGGTCCAATGTTTTGCAATAAGACCGAATGCCCCAAATCGCATCAAGCCATTTAGGTGTGTTTTGATTCGCACTAACAGGTTTGTCTCCTAAGATTCATCCAGATTGTCCTCATTTATTATATATTCATTGCATAGTTCATGAGAAGCATTAACAAGAAATGATGCTTTATCTTATTTTCGAGTTACAATTTATTGATAAATTTGCAAAAAAAATTATATTTGTGGCTTGGAAAATATACTCAAAGACATGGAACATTAAGAGATCTAATGGAGTCACTTCAAGTTAGTAGGTTGGAGGTGTTAAAAATTCATCAAATTAGGTGGCTTTCTAAGGGAAAGGTAATGGAGATACTTGTTAATCTCATCTTTGGATTTATTCAAAGAATGGGAATTAGAGGAGGAAAAAATGTATGATTTGGCAACAATATTTCAAATACATTTTTGCATCCATTTACTGCATATATGTACTTATTGAGTTCAATAAGCTGAATAAAAAAATTCAAGAGGAGCATGTTGACATTACTTCCATTGGCACTACTTTATATGTTACAATGACATGCTTCACGGGAGATTTCATAGAGGCATATTTGGGGCAAGAATTGTATATTTATCGGTTTTTAAGCGAGCACAAGGAGGATCTCTTGAGTAAGTAGATGGAACATGTATGATACATGTACATGCATTGAGATATGAGAGCTTGCCTAAGTCATAAAGATCAAGTACACTAGATGATTGCATTGAATTGGGAAAGGCCTTTATAATTAAGGTGATTGATTCTCTTGAAACAAGATTAACATATTTTCCTATATTTAATGTTGCTAAATTTTTCAGCCCTCATAATTATTATGAGGAAATGGATGATAGAGATCGTCAAACAAAAAGATGGTTAACATGTTCATATAAAAATTTTAGTGTTGGAAACTCACCTATTGTAGACCACGATAAATGTTTGGGTGAGATGGATGAATTTGTTTGTACCACATATAAATCATATCCAAAAACATATGAATGAGGATTTTGCATTGCACGGCTTTGTGTGTATGGTTTACATGGTAGGCCATCTGCTACACACCCTTAACCTATTGCTTGTATTAGGATATGAGTAGCTGAATTGTGGCTTACCATATCATTTTATTATATCATTTATCTTTGTTTCATTCTTAGCATGTCACCTTGGTGTTGGCCATAACATATGAATAGTATATATAGGGGATTTTAGGTAGTAGTTCATCATTATTTGGAGCATTTGAGTCTTATTGTATGGTTTGGAGGTTTCCCCCTCGAACCTGGAAAAGCTATTGTAATTGCATATTGAGATCATTATTCTGTAATATTGTGTTATTTGGTGTTATATTTCTGCTCTTGATCTGAATTATACAAGTAATTTCATTACAAGTGGTATCAGAGCTGCGATCTAGGGCCAAAATTAGGAAAAACCCTAATTTTTTGTTTCTACCATATATTGCGAACCAAAGCGAATTGGTGGGAGATATATTTACCGAGTTGGAAAAAAATTCAAGTAAGGTTACTGAAAATTTCAGAATTTTTGATGTATTTTGCAAAATTTACTAGAGATTTAGGTTTTTTCATAAAATCACTCCCTAGGGTGCAAATTGTGGAATATTTTCAAATTATTTACATTTTATGAAAGCACAAAAAAATTATTCAGGGTTTTTATTTAAGTTTTTTTATATTTTTCCTAATTCGTATTGAAATATGAAAACCTAAAATTTGACTCGTGATTCCTACATCCTACTATTTTGGGGCATCGTGGCGGGGCCTTCCACAAGAGGAAAAATGAATCCCATCACTCTGGGTAAAACACCGAGAAAAGGATGAGATAGTAGTTGAAGAGTTGGAGATAGAATATATAAGCTGTAGATTTTTCAGTGGTTATGGTTTACTTCGACAAACCACAAAGTAAGCCAACATGAGTTTAACTTCGAGAGACCTCGAATCTCGGGTGGCCAGCAAAGAAGATATGGATAGGACTAGAAATAGATTGGAGGATTTCATGCAAAACTTCAGTATGTATATGATGGGTAATCATACTTATGCTAATCAAGGTGGTTCCTCGGTCAACGTAATAGACACATGAGCCAGAGTGGATCTTCGAGTGTGCACAATCCAAATACGAGCACTCTACAGGCCCATACTATGTTTCCAAAAGTGGAGATGCGTAAGTTTGATGGAAAGGATCCACTCAATTGGATCAACCAAATGGAGAATTTTTTGAACTACATTAGATTGCGGTAGGACAAAAGGTGACCATGATAGCTTTGTATCTCAAACCCGACCAATTAAATGCAGTATCGATGGTTATGTGCTCAAAGGTAGAAGAGTGGTCTCAATGTTACATGGATAGTGTTCACTGAAGAGTTACAATTACACTATAGTTCTAGTGTGTCAGATAATTACTTCAGCCAATTAGAAAAATTGAGATAGATAGGATTTGTTAAGGATTACATTCATCACTTCCAAAACCTTTCTCTATGGGTGGAAAATATTATTGAAGAGAATTTGAATGACCTATTTCTCGGGGGTCTTAAGGATCACATTGAGCATGAGGTGTGTATGTTTAATCCTCATAAGGTTTCTAATTTGATGATTATGGAAAGAAGGGTAGAGGAGAAATTTTTTTCAAGTAGGAGACAACATTTCACTTATACCAGAGATTGCAACACCTTGGCCCCAACACTCCCTCAACCGAGTTAGATTAACACCTCAACAAATTGAGGAAAAAAAAAAAAAAAAATTTTTTTAACTATGACGAGTAAATTTGGACCAGGACATAAATGAGCTAAAAAGAAGTTGTTCTACATTGATGGGCCTAGTGAAGATTCAGAGTCGAGGTCTTGGTTGAGCTAGTGGAGAGTCAGGGAGATCCTCACCAACAATCTCATGCAATGCAATTTCAGGTATTAGCACCCCAAACCCTAAAGGTTGTTGGATTCCTAAAAAAAAGAGGGTCACAAAGTGTTGATTGATTTAGGAAGTACTCACAACTTTATCAATCATAAGTTAGCAAATGCACCTAAAGCTGCTTCATTTATCCACTCACGAATGTCAAGTAATGATTCTTTGATGGAGGTATTGTTACTTATTTTGGAAAATACCATAGCATTAAGCTTGCCATGGGATATTACATACTAAATAGTCCCATGTATGCCATTTCTATGGGAGGAGTAGACATTGTGTTAGGGGTTTAATGGCTTACCACTTTGCAAACCATTGAGATGAACTTCTAAGACTTGTTCATGCGATTTCACTCACGAAGGAAGGACTTTTGAGCTAAAAGGCTTAAGAGCAAAGTATCCACACATAGTAAGTTCTCATCGGATGCACAAAATGCTAAAAAAGGGTGTAGAGGGATTTCGACACAACTATTTTCATTAGAGGCTCATCATTCTAAGGGCATTATACCATCGGATATGCAAGCAAAGTGTTAGATACACACTCTATTGTATTTGAAAATATACCAAAGGGCTTACCTCCAAAGAGAGATCATGATCATGCTATTCAGTTATTACTAGGAAGTCAACTGCCTAACATCAGACCTTATAGGTACCCATATGTGTAAAAGAGTGAAATTGAAAAGATTTTACAAGAGATGTTGGAAGTAGGAATTATCTGTCATAGTCAGAGTGTTTATTCTTCTCTAGTAGTGATGGTATGGAAGAAAGATGACATGTGGCACATGTGTCCTGATTATAGGGAACTTAATAAGTACACAATCAAAGATAAGTTTCCTATTCCTGTAATTGATGATTTGCTTGATGAGTTGCATGGTGCTGTTTATTTTACAAAGCTTGATCTTCGTTTGGGATACCACCAAATCAGAATCAAGGATGAGGATGTTCATAAAACCGCCTTTCGGACACATGAAGGCCATTATGAATTCCTAGTAATGCCTTTTGGACTCACAAATGCACCTTCTACATTTCAAAGTTTGATGAATTCTATTTTTAAGTCATTCTTGCGGAAGTTTGTCTTAGTGTTTTTTGATGATATATTAATTTATAGCAAAACATGGGAGGAACATTTGCATCATGTAAATAAGGTTTTGGAAACCCTTGAGCAACATCAACTTTATGCAAAGCCCTCTAAGTGTTCTTTTTTACTTAAGGAGGTTGAATATTTGGGTCACATTGTCTCTCATGAAGGGGTTAAAGTGGATCCTAATAAAATCAAAGCCATGATGGAGTGGAAGGTTCCAAAACCATAAAGAATATACGAGGATTTCTAGGGCTTACGAGGTTATTACCGAATACTTGTAAGTCATTATGGAAGCATATCTACACCTCTCACAACTTTATTAAAGAAGAAATCCTTCTATTACGGTGAGGATGCAACCAAAGCATTTGAGCAACTAAAGGAGGCCATGTGCACCACTCCATTCTTGGCTACTCCATATTTTTCCAAAACATTCATTGTTGAATGTGATGCATCAAGGGTGGGTATGGGGGTAGTTCTCATGCAAGAAGGCCATCCTATTGCCTTTTTGAGCCATCAATTCAAAGGTAATAATATTTCAAAGCTGACTTATGAGAAGGAAATTCTATCCATACTTCATGCAGTAAAGAAATGGAGACCATATCTCATAGGAAGACACTTTAAAGTGAAGATAGATCATGATAGTCTGAAATACTTCTTGGAGCAGCATTTATCATCTAAAGAACAACAAAAATGGGTCTCCAAGATGTTGGGATATGCTTTTGAGATTATCTATAAGAAAGGGAAGGAGAATGTAGTTGTGGATGATCTGTCGTGGAAATATGAATCATCTGCAGCCTTGTTATGTGCGATATCCATATTACAGGAAGATTGGATAGATGAGGTAAGGTCCGAATGGAGAAATGACCCAACCACACAAAACATCATTCATAATCTCCATAATGATCCAAGCATGTCTAAAAATTTGTATTGAAAGGGGATGCATCATGGTATAAAGATATATTATACCTATGTAAGAAATCCACTCTTAAAAATAGGATTCTATCTGAGCTTCACTCTTCTCCAGTAGGGGGGCACTCTGGATTCTTGAAGACTTATCATCGAGTCAAACAATATTTCTTTTGGGAAGGTCTCAAAGGGGATGTCCAAAAATTTGTGGTAGAATGCATGGTTTGTCAGTAAAATAAGGGTGAAATAGTTCGATCCCAGGTATTCTATAACCTCTATTTATTCCTAGCCGGCGAGTGGGAAGAGCTTTTCATGGACTTTGTCACAGGATTGCCTAAATCTGAAGGAAAAAATTCATCATGGTTGTGGTGGATAGACTCACCAAATATGATCATTTTTGTGCCTTGGCACACCCATTTGCTGTAAGCATGGTAGCAACAACCTTCATGGACACAGTTTAGAAGCTTCATGTAACACCGAAGATTATATTAAGTGATCGAGACCCTATATTTACTAGTAATTTTTGCACTGATTTATTCTCATGTTTGGGTACTCAGTTAGCTCGTAGATCTTCTTATCATCCCGGTCGATGGGAAAATAGAAGTTGTAAATAGGTGTTCGGAGGGATACCTCCATTGCTTTACGTCAGATAAACAAGCAAGATGGGTCCAATGGTTGCCACTTGCAGAATGGTGGTATAACATTTCCTTCGATACTTCATCTAAAATGTCTCCTTTTTTGGCACTCTATGGGTACCATCCACCATCCATCACATCATCATTGAGAGGAAAACCATGGGTTAGAGTAGTAGAAGAACACATTTAGTATCAAAAAGACATCCTTTGTAGTCTCAAGGAGAACTTGGTCATGGCACAAAACCACATGAACAAAAAAGCTGATCAACATCGCACGTAAAGGCATTTTGAAGTCGGTGATTGGGTTTTGTGCGGTTACAACCATATAAGCAAATGTCTTTGAAATTAAAAAAAAAAGGATAACAAAATTTCACCGAATTAATATGGCCCCAATCGGGTATTATCGAGAAGATTGGTACTGTAGCATACAAATTAGAACTTCCACAATCAACCAAAATACATCCAGTCTTTCATGTTTCTTTCCTAAAAAAGGTAATTGGATGGAGAGTATCAGCCCAAACAGTGTTACCTGAGATCGATGAGGAGGGGAGAGTCATCTTGGAACCTAAATTCATCCTTCAAACACACACTAAAAGATTGAGGCACAGAGTTATTACTGAGTACCTAATCAAGTGGAAGAATAAGGCCAATGAAAATGCAACATGGGAAGATATGACATTCTATGCAGTAGCACCCAGAGCTTCTCAACATTGGGGACAATTTTTCTTTGAAGGGGAAGGGCATGCTATGCCCTTAACCTATTTCTTGTATTAGGAGATGAGTAGCCGACTTGTGGCTTACCATATCATTTTATTCTATCATTTATACTTTTTGATGCTTAGTAGGTCAGCCTTGGTGTTGGCCATAACATATGAATAGTATATATAGGGGATTTTAGGTAGTATTTCATCATCATTTGGAGCATTTGAGTCTTATTGTGTGGTTTTGAGGTTTCCCCATCGAAGTGGTGAAGCTATTCTAATTCCATATTGAGATCATTATTACGGAATATTGTGTTATTTGGTGTTATATTTCTACTCATGATCTAAATTATACAAGTAATTTCATTACACCATCTTGTTGGGATACTCGGCAAGCCAAGTGTTGAGTCACTTGATTTACTTTAGTGGTGGCTCTACATCAACTATTAACCTACCACTTCTAACTCCCTACGGAGCTCTCATCGAGTTGGGCTCGCATACAACCTCATATCCACTTGCTGCATTGAACTCTTCCCCCTTCCCGAAATGCACACCTTTCCAAATCTGACTCGAGACACTTTTCATTTGTTGATTCCACTCACACATCCCCATGACGACTTCTAAAAATATTCTCCCTAAATGGATCTCGATACACCTCTTCATTATTCACTCAGAACCTCTCGAAACCACCTCACTACATGCATTGATCCCGAGTTATTCCACGTCGCAACCGGCGACCACCAACTCTCTCCTCAACATCCTCACCACTAACTATGCATTGGACCGAGCTCGTTCTTGGCATAACTCCCAAACCACTTCCATTTCGACATCTTCAAATTTAGGGTTTTGTTTTCTTGATTCGAGACTTTATCACACTGTTCACCGCTTGAGTTGGGATATAGAGTTCCGAAATGTGGGACCTCCGAAATCTAAAATTTTGGATTTCGAGTTGGAAGTTTCAACTCACCTCAATAGCTACTATTCACTTGCCTTGTAAAAACTTATGATTCTCTGGAAACCCATATTTTTGACTTCAGGTTTCAACGTTTTTGATTGGAGTTTCCTTAGCACAATTCACCCAAAGTGAGACATCCAAACTCCCCTGAAATTATTTCCTCCAAAATTCCAAAAATGGTGTGTCATTTAAGCGAGTCAACCTACTTACCAAGCCCCTCAACATTGCAATGATTTTGTGTTCTATCATGGTGACTAGTCCTCTTCACCTATCGAGCTAACCTCGCCCACGTTTCTTGAGGATCTTGTCACCTCTTTAAATTACAAGCCACTTCTTTGGCTTGGATGACATAGCCTCTCGGTCAACCTATCCATCTCTTTACGTGTTACACGTGGCTCGATCTCAAGTGCCATTGATGATATAATTTTGGGCCAATTGTGAATCAATGTCGCGAGTTGCTCAATGAATCTCCAAACTAGGTTCTTCGTGGCACCCCTTTTCACTTCCCCCTAACGAGCCATTCTATCACACTCAAGTTGGCTGGACACAGGTTACCCTTCATTCCTTGGCCAAGTTGGTCGCATCCGCTTAGAGCCCTCATCCTTCATGTCGGGTAGATGTTCCTCTACTGCAAATAGTCACTCGTCATGTTGATAAAATCACCTCACCTTGAGTTCAACCCACGTGGTCCTTCCATGTATTCCTTGTGAACATTTGGCCATGTACCGAACCATCCATCTCACAAATGGTTCGTCATTCCTCCATTCATCCCCGCTTTGGCGAGCCTAGTCACTTTATGCTTGACTTATTTTTATATCGACGTGGCCAATCAAATTGGAAAGTCCCATATATTTTACAACTTGGCCCGTAAGCTTGCATAAAATCTTTCTTATGACCTTGACTCTAAAATGAGATCTCCATTAATATCACGAGTTCCCTTGCATTGTTTCATCCTTGGCTAACTTCCCCGCACCCCAATGCACTTGCATCGTTATGTCATCCCCCAAATTAACCCAAGCCATCTGTGTCAAGCCCTTCCTATGAGCCCTAACAAATTCCCATGATACAATCAAGCTTGGCCTTATGTTTGCAACTCACTTGATGTCGAGTTCATTTCCCTATAAAATTTTAATTTTTGTGAAGATATCACTTCTCCTTTTCCCTGGAATGCTCGATATATGTGTTCATTTCTTCAAACTTCATGTCCAACCTTAAGATCTCATCGAGCTCTCCAAACCTTTTTGGCCACCATGACATGGTCCTCCATGTCGTTGATTTCTTCATTCTTCCAACTCAAGATGCTCGAATTAAACCTAACCTTCTGCGCCACTCGGACTTCTCGATGAGCCTCCCTTACGACTTGGCTCACTTAGTAGCTCACTAAGCTACTCAATGAGATCTTCATTCAATTAACCCCACAATACACAAACCTAGCTCACTAAGCAGCTCCATGCAAGCTAAATTTTAGGTCGGTGCCTTCAAAGGCATGTTATGTAATCTTTTCACCCTGAGCCCTCATTTTTGGGATTATAGAATTTTATCATGCTAATGGGCCCGTAAAGACGGAGTATCATGGGTTTTTGCTTGATGACCGAATCTAGCCATTTTTTCTTGTCTAACTTTGTTGTGGGCCCACCGAGGCATAATTTTCACCCTAAGAAAAATATGGGTTTTTCCAAGACCCATAAGAGGAAAAAAACCTCGATTGAATCCACCCTCCGAAATGCTTCAAAATTCTCCTGAAACAACCTGATTTTGGTGTGAGGTCTTGTTTTCGGTGCCTAGGTCTTGTTAGGTCCCCATTGTCTATTTTACTTAGGGGAAAAATGGATAGCGATAACTGGAATGGGCTAGCTTCTCTTTTCCTTATCATTTTATTTCTAAACAATAAAATATATACTATTTGTTATTATATCAAGAAATTTCTTATTTAATACATGTTAATTATAATTATAAGATATTGGATAATCACACAGATTGCTAACCTTAACATTAAATCACCATATTAAATTGACCCATACCACACGTTTAATGATCTTTAACTTTATTGTATTTAATTCAGCACAAATAGTACATCAACAATATCACCGAGTAATTCCTTTTTTATTAATGTCACGAAACCTATAGTTAAAAATAATAGTCAATGATTACATTCTTAAAATATTTAGACCTTATTTTATAAGAGTGGACTATCATCATCTTAACAATAGATTTCACTCTATCTCGTCATACACTCTAAAAAGTAAATAGCCAAGACTGGGCCATCATCATTACATATGCTCGAGAATGAATTTTTGATAGTCCTTAGCTTATACTACGATTCTCAAGAATTTCTCTTTTATTAATAATCCTCATATTTTCCAACTTAAATAAATAAAAATTCTATTAATACTTATTCTTACTATGCAAAACAAGCCATCCAAATCAAATCAAGTATTAAAGAAAACCATCACACTAATATATTGCCTCTTCTAAATGGTACTGGATCTTGTAGATGGTTTAATTCCTTCAATATGTAACAACACTAAGATGCAACAACCACTCATTCCATAATCATAACTAAGCGACAAAATTCAAATCTTAGGTTACTTTATTTCATTCAAATTGAATGGTTTGAGACTCCAAATATTGGTCAAGAACCCATTATTCTCTAACAAGGACCTTATCGATCCACACAATTTTAGCCTTAACACGAGCAACAATTGATAGAAACTCACTCTCCTAAGATGATTTAATAGATGGAAAAAGATGGGATCGACCTTGTAGGAAAATGTCCAACCCACTCAAATAGATAACTAGGGTTTTATAAATACCCAAGATAAATGGCTCATTAATACGAGTTAATTTAAAAATCCGTCAAATCCAACTCACGATCCACAGATTTCTACCCTAAAAATAGAGCTTAACGAACCTAAAGCCAATAATATGCTATAAAAAGTGCTATTAGAATAGGTAAAACTATTTTGGGTTCTCCATAACTATACTAGTCAACACCAAATAAATCCAGCAATTCTATTATGAGCTCAAGGTCTCATTCTCAAGCTAAGTATAGTAGGATTGAAGCCAAATCATGGCTTCGAGATCAACCAGACTCTCTCAATTTTTAATCCTTGAGTTTGGTCTAAGTTTTTATGGTTAACGAAAGCATGTATAGGCATGAGATGGTTGGTAAAATGAAAATCATGAAAACCCAAATACCCAAAGGCTCATATTAATAAAAAAAAAAACCCGTGTTTTTACCATCTTGTATACAACCATGCACAAATACAAAAATTCTAATAATAAAATTCCCACATCACAAATCTATAAATTACAAAAACCAGTAACAGTAAACTCAAGCATCCATCCACTAACACTAGCAGGTATTTCATTTCTTGGAAATGAAATAATGATGAGTAGGTAATATCCCACTCCTTGAGACTAGTAATTTTCCAACAAATTTTCTCTTTTTCGTTATATCTTGAATCGAACAGAAATCACTCGTTAATAAAACAGGTGAAACTTACATTCTTTATCCAATATATATATCCTCATTGAAGTCACAACTTCTCGTTTCCACCCTTAATAATCCACATGCATATTTTGGGATGCTATTATTGCATGTCTCTTTTGTGAGCTCAACCAACTAGAAAGACCAAAATGAAAAACTCCACATTGCATGCACATGCGTGCAAGAGCTTCTCCAAGAAGCTTCATCATTTCCTAGGTAGTTGAATGCTCATTAAATGCATTCAATAGAATAGTGCCATGTTATGATTCTATTCAATTCTTAGCAATTTCCCTCCCCATATGGCAAAGTGGACAAACAATTAAACCTAAATTTAAACAATTACCATCACTAAAAGCTTACATGATAGTAACCTCCAATAAATCATTCACCAATTTAAACCTTTATGTTTATAATGGGTCGGCTAATCGATGCCTTAATAATTACATAGTGGAATCCAAACTAAATTTGGTGAAGATTTAATTATCAAACAACCCTTTTCATTTGTTTGGGGTATTTTTGATGACTAACCTTATAAATTGATTTTAATGATTTTTGGTTTACTATGGATAGTCACAAAATAAAATAATGATAAACTCATAATAATTCCCTCCCTAAGGAGTGTGGCTTAATACCACGGAATGAGTAACATTACTACGCCCTTTATTAAGGCCTTAGACCATTCGGAAAAAGAAAAAAATTATAGATAGTCTGCTATATAGTCCGATCAAAGATCATAATAGCAATCAACCCCATACATGTCAACCATGTGGTCTTAAACAAATGATTAGTATCATCATCACATAAAATAATAAGTTGTTTATCTAAACAATTAATGTTACCTTGTTGATGTCTTATAACATTCGACATAGTAATGAAGACCCTCTTATGCACTATGATCCATAACTGACAAAATCAACACCATGCATTAGTCAAACATATATATATATATATATATATATATATATATATATTCCAATCAATATTCCTTTATAATGAATATTAAAATCCCAACAGAGGCATATTTATCAATATTGGGTAAACATCTTTAGTAGTAAGAAAGTAAAATCATCCAAAAAAATTTATTATTCATTTGTGAACCATCAATAAGATAAGTAATCCCCTAGCTAGGTACAACAACCAAACCACAAACATATATTATGAACCAATGCTCGAGTAAATTAAAAATCTTCATTCAAGAAAAATTAGACAAGAAAAGGTGTAAATTGTTAAATACTTTACAAACACCAGTTGACAAGCAATGTTGCACAGTTGCGCATGCAACTACATGTAAGTGTGTATATCCTTTTCAGGATATACGCATGCACATGTTGCTACATATGCATCTATGTAGTAGTGTATGTGCTATTGCCCTCATAAACCATTCCACATTTTACAACTTATCTTTCCTCCGACACATAATGGATTTGTGGGATGTGACAAGTTATGTCGGTCATGAGTTTTGGGGCGATCTCATGCCAATGATATGGAAGAAGTGTAGGGAGAAAAGTTTGGTGTTATCCTCCAACCTTTAACTACTTCCCGTAATGTAGAACACCACTACAGATGGTGTGAAAATTTGAACAATTTGATCCAATGTAAAAGTGTGTAATACATGCATGCCTGAATGCTAAGGATTGTGTGCCCTATAAAATCCATTGTGTGGAGTTCTATAGACTGTGGCCAAATTGTAAAATAATCTATAAGTTCCCCTTGGTCACGGGCATCTAGGTAGGGTTAGGGGCACTCAAAGGTGCTATTATCTTGGACTAGGCACTAGTGTCATATTGTGCTAAGGACCCAAGTCTGATTTTGAGCCCTATCGATCTACATCGCAATTATGTTGTCTTGGTATTGTTATATACTAAATTGTGATTTTATGATGCGGTATGGGGTAAATGATTCACCCAAATGATGCCCCCTTGGTTGGGGTGCATGTGATGTCTTTGAAGGAGTATACAACCCAAAGGAGGACCGACTGTTGTTCTAAAAATGTGCCCTACAGGGGGAAGGGAATGTGCTTGGTAAAAACCAAGGCACGTGTAAACAAAGTGGCTAGGAGACAAGTGTTAGTACAAAAAAAAAAAATGCATGTATAAGATAGATTGTATGCTAAGTAGGCAATATGTAAGCTATAATGGCTACAAAAACGATGTTCTAGGAACACATTAAAACCCTAAACACTTAACCGAAAATTGCGGTAATTTTTTGAAGTTAAAAGGTTACAAGGGTGTTAACCCCTAGGGTAAATTAAATTAATTTACAAAAATAAACTCTACTTTACAACATATGGACTAGGTTAAATTTAAGTGGTTAAATAATCTTAATTTATTTCTAAGGTCAAATAATTGACACTCAACTAGGAAGGTTCCATAATTTAATTTACTTGGTCAAATGTGTTTCTCCTCCTTACTTACTATTGAAACCCAAAATAAATTAACCTTATACTTATTTATTTTAGTTTCATTATCCTAATAGCTTTAATGCCCATTTCATTTATTTCCTAAAACATACTAGAGCTATATAATGACTTTGCACCCCAAGTATTTAAATGGCCCCATTCACTGATCTACACATACCTTTAATATTTATTTAAAACATCTATAATATTCATTCCTACCAAACAATTATAGGGTTGATCCTCAAACCTTGGATCAGTTCACTTGTGGCCACTAGATCCTAGGGTTTCAAACGAACCTAAGAATCCTTATGGATTCTTATTAAATCCTATTCCTACCCTATTCTCCTGATTTGTTCACTTTGTTTTTGTTTAATTTGAAAGTTTTAGAAATGGAATCCATGGGAGCAAGGAAGGAAGAAACTATGGAGGAATTCTCAAAATCAAGCTTACTTTAGTCTAGGTGGTAGATTTATCACTTGTAGATTCTTTCCTTCTAAGATTGAAGGGGGTTTCCACTCCAAATCTAAAGTTATTCCAAATTTATTTGTATTTTGAGTTCTTTATTTGGTGAAAACCTTACCCCCATGTATATATAAAATATTGAGTACTTTTAATTTACCATTTGAAGATTTTTTTCTTTAAACAATGAGATTTAGCCATTATTTTTATGTTAGAGGTTTCCTCATAATTTTTGAAAACTTAAAATTTTGTTTGACCAAGTTAAAATTTGCATAGGTGTGGATTTACGTTTCCGTAAGTCAATGATGAACCATCACCCAAAGTAGGTTGGCGGTCTTCTGACCGCCACCCTTCTGGGTGACAATTCATGAACCGTCACCTTTCCGAGTGGAGGTTCTAGAGGTGACTAGAGTGTTCTAAGATTCATTCTGAACTTGAATTTATGTGCCTAAAGTTTCCATTTACAATATTTAAATTCATCTACTCATTTCATAGTAAAATTTACTCAATCTAAACATTTCCCATTTCAATAATAACAACAACATCTACAAGAATCATTTTCATTTTGAAAAAAAAATTTCTCTCAATAATGCAAGAAATGAACAAGATAGTCTAACTTCTTCCTTTACATGCCTTTCAAGTAACACAATGAAATATAATATTTCTTCATGCAATTTTTCTAACATTCCACAAGAGAGTTTCAACAATATTTCCAATAATTTATTTAGAAAAAGGCAACACACTTTTGTGGGAAATAAATCAACTTCAATGAAATAAGATATTTCCCTTATAAACTTCTTTTCTATTTCAACAAAACTAGCTTTACAAACACCAATATTTCTTTCCTTTTTTCAATATACAATACAACTTTAACATCCAATAATGAATACAACTTTTAAATAAACTTTTACACATGCTTTCCATTTTGATTCTTTTCTTTCCATACTACAATTTAAAGAGAAGCGAAATTTTACAAATCTCTAATGAGCTTCCTTCAACTAATATTACAACTTGCAATGCAACATTTCTTTTCAAAAAATACAATATTACAAGTCTTCCACCTTGAGTGGGAATAATAAGAAGGTTTTCTCATAAGGAAATATTTCGTTGGACATGAACCAATGCTCCAAGTTTTACATCACCAACAACAGCTCCACCATGCTTCATTGGATCAACAACAAAAAAGGGGGAGAGGAAACACTCTACACCTACCAATAATTGAATGAGGAGAAAAATTTATCCTCCTCATTGGTCCCCAAGCCCCAACCATATTGCAATGAAAAATGGATCATGCTCATGGCAACAAAACAAGCTTCCACATAAAAATACAAGTATTTCACAACCATTCCAAAAACACAAACAACTTAAACTACAACCACAAGAATAAATAACAAAAATATACAAGGTTTAAAAATGCAAAATCCAAAGGAGTAAAGTCCATGGGAGGTCACTTATTACTCCCAATGGGAAAGAGGTTCCCACCTTAAAGCCCTCTAATAAACATATCAAAATCCCTACACAACTCTTATACCTCAAGACCCTCTTATGCCTTGTTACAATATCTTATGTCTCCCTCATAAAAACAATCAAGTAAAAAATGCAAGAATTTCTTGTCCGAGGTGGGGCACCCAACCCAACTCCCTCAAAACATGAAATAAACTCTTATGCCTTCTACAAGTAAGATCCCCAGAGTTACCTCCTACACCACACTTAGGAAATCTACCCAAGTACCCAACAACCATATCAAAACACACAAAAAACATACACATATACACAATATAAAAGAAAACATTTAACAATAGTGTCGCTCCTACCTTTCCATGGTAGATATTGATTCAAGAGTCACACACCAAAATTCTTCAAGCCCAAAAAATCACCAAAAAGCTCCAACAAATCCACAAGCACTCCAAAATCCTCCCACTCCTAAAATGTAAGAGCACAAAAGAAAATAAGTAAACCCCCAAACAAGCAAAAGAAATTGAATAAATAGAAAAGGGAGAGAGGAGGGTGAGGTGGCTCCATGTAGGATGCCACATCATTCATCCTCATCTCCACCTCATAAGTCAAACCTCAACCCCAATGCACAATAAATTGGTGCTTGATAGAAATGACAAATTACTTACACACACAAACCAAGCCCACACCCCTAAGGATAAAATCTAAAACCCATGTAAGAAAATGTTAGGTTGTGGAGCTTGTTTTCATGTGTGAAAGTGTTGAATATTGTACACTAAGAGTACTGTACACTTTTCATGTATCTTGGCCCTGGGGTTCGAGGCCAGGCCGGTCCCGAGTGCGGGTCTAGGGGTGGTAGCCCAGTAATAATCTGTATCGGGGAACAACCCTCTTCAAAAAAAAAAAAAAATTGGGCCTTAAAATGTGCCGATATATTGGGAAACGTGATTTTCTCATTTTGGCAGGATTTTGACCCATAGGTTTATGGGACGGTTTTTGCCCATGGTTTTGTAAAAATACTTACTTAAGGATTCTATTTATATGGTTTTATGTATATGATAGAAGTATAATGTAAACATTATAGATGTGTTTTGAATTTTTGGTGTGAATTCTCTAGAGTTTATTGAGCATAGCCCAAACAGATCCAGGTATTGTATTGAGAAAGCGGTGGCTTGTAATAAAATTTAAACAAATGATTCTTTGTGGGACGTAGCCCAAATTGGGTGAACCACATTAAATACTTGTCTCTTTGTGTTGTATTATTTTATTGTGCACTTTTATTTGAGATCTTTAATAGTTTCTACATATTAGTTTTCTCTTATTACGATTACGTGAGGGATTATTCTACATATTTTATCCCTTAGGAAAAGACTACAAAAGAACTAATGGATGCATTAGGAAGTTGTATGAAAAACCCTATACCTCTAATAAGATATTTTTAATGAAAAAGTTGTTTAATATGAAGATGTATGAGAATGGTTTAGTAGCGAGATCATCTAAATGATTTTAATACGGTTGAAAATATGATGTCTTCGATTATAATAGAATTTGATAAATAAGTTAGGGATTTATTAGTTCTACGCTCTTTACTTGAGAGTTGGAATAGTCTTGTAATGGCAAAGCAAGCAACTCGGTTCTGGTAACTCAAAGTTGAAGTTTTAGGATGTTGTAGGGGTGATTTTAAGTGAGGAAATGCAAAGAAAAAGCTCGATGAATCTTCTACTTCAAAGAATGCTTTGACAATGGAAACTAGAGGGAGACATACGAATAGAGGAAACCATGGAAAATCAAAGGATTGGCTAAGGTTAAAACTAAAAGAAAGATAGTATGATGGCACTTGTGGAAAGTCGGCCATGCAAAGAAGGACTGTTGGGAGCTTCGGGACAAGAAGAAACAACGGGTATAAAACAAGGAGGAAAATGTGGCAATGGGTAATGTATGTCGGGATGCCTTGATTCTTTCTTTGCATAATATTACCTGAATCTTGGGTTTTAGAATTGGGGGCTTCTTTCCATGCTTCTCCACATAGGCATTATTTTTTTGATTATGTTCAAGGAGATTTTGGCATGTTTTTCTTGGTGATGATGAGCCTTGTAGCATAGTTGGAAAAGTTTTCGTTTAGGTTAAGATGTAGAATGGGAGTACTTGGCCATTGAAGGATGTCGGACATGTGCCTACATTAAGATGAAAATTTATATCTATAGGGCAGGGCGGTTGGAAAGCGATGGTTGTCTCATGATATTTATAGTGGACTCTTGGAAGGTTACCAAGGGTGCTCTTGTGGTGGCAAGAGGTAAGAAGGTTGGAACCTTGTATTTAACCACTTATAGCACTAATGTTTGTAATCTTGTGGCTTCATAAGTAGATACAACATTGTGGCACTATAGGCTTAGTCATATGAGCCATAAGGGCATGGAGATCATAAAGAATGATTTTCTTGGATATATAGAAATAGGTTTGGAGCTCTATGAGGACAAAGCATAAATAGGAAACAAAATTCAGTAAGTTTTCTCAAGGTTGGACCTACAAAGAAAGAGAGTAAGTTATAGCTAGTTCATTCTTATGTGTGGGGCCCGTCTCGGGTATCATCTCTTGGGGGTTCAATTTATTATGTTACTTTTATTGATGATGCAACAAGGAAAGTTTGGGTTTATTTTATTAGAAAAAAATATGATGTATTTGACACTTTTGTTAAATGGCAAGCCGTGGTAGAGAATGAAACAGGTCTTAAGCTAAAATGTCTCAGTCACTAATGGAGAGGAGTATTGCAGCAATGAATTTGATGATTACTATTCTAAGAATGGAATCCACAAGAAAAAAGACGGTTCCGGGAACTCCATGAGAGAATGGGGTATTAGAAAGGATGAACAAAACAATAATAGAATGTGCTAGGAGCATGAAGTTACATGCAGGAACGCCTCTTTCTTTTTGGGCGAAGTAGTGAGCATGGCTATGTACTTGATAAATAGAGGACCCTAAAGTGCCTTGGATGGAGGCATACCCGAGGAGGCTTGGTATGGTAAGAAAGTTGATTACTTGTTTCTTAGAGTTTTGGATGTGAGGTGTTTGTTCATATAGACAAGGATGATAGGACCAAGCTAGAGGCTAAGTCAAAAAAATGTACTTTCATTGGTTATGGTGGTGATGACTTTAGATATAAATGTTGGAGTATTAAAGACAAGAAAATCATTCAATCTAGGGATGTGGTCTTTAATGAGAAAGTCATGTATAAGTAGCAGTTGTAGGAAAACAAGGAAGAATCCAAGAAATAATATGCAGCGGTAGAGGATCTTCTAGATGGAAAAGTGACACATGAATCAGTTCAAGAACCTCCTCAACAAGAACCCCAAACTCCTATATTGAGGAGGTCTTCTAGGGTAAGAAGAGAACCTAAACATTTTTCTCCTTCTCTTTATTATTTATTACTCATTGATAGTGGAGAGCCAAAGAGCTTTGATGAAGCAATGCAGGTAGATGCCAGGAAGAAGTGGGAACAAGCCATGGATGAGGAGCATCAAGCTCTCATAGAGAACTAGACATGGGATTTGGTGAAGCTACCCGAAGGAAAAAGATCATTACAAAACAAGTGGGTGTTCAGATTCAAAGAGGAAGAAGGAGGAAAGAAAAGATACAAGGCCGGTTGGTGGTCAAGGGGTTTGCATAGAAAAAGGTATATATTTTGATGATATTTTCATCCCGTAGTAAAAATGACTTGTGTTAAAATTGTTCTATGAATAGTTCTAGTAGAATACTTTCACTAAGAACATCTTGATGTAAAGACCGCATTTCTCCATAGTGATTTTGAGGAGGAACTATATATGTAGCAACTAGAGGGCTATGAGGTCAAAGGTAAAGAGGAGATGGTGTGCAAACTGAAGAAGAGCTTGTATGGATTGAAACAAGCTCCATGTCAATGGTATAAGAAATTTGATAGCTTCATGATGGAGAAAGGTTATATTAGATGTCATTCGAACATTGCATGTATACAAAGAAATTTAAGGATGGAAGTTATATTATCATGTGTTTGTATGTGGATGACATGTTGGTTGTAGGTAAAAACATGTAGGAAATAAAAGTACTCAAGAAGCATGACTAAGTGAATCCTTTTACTATGAAGGATTTGGGGGCAGCCAAACAAATCCTTGGTATGAGGATATCTCGAGATAGGAAGGAACGGAAGTTGACTTTATCTCAGGAATAGTAAATTAAGAAAGTCTTGGAGAGGTTTAATATGTAGGATGTTAAACCGGTTAGGACTCCTTTGGCAGGCCATTTCAACTTATCAAAGGAGCAGTGTCCCAAGATAGAGAAGGAGAGAAACCAAATGTCCAAGGTATCTTACTCATCAACAGTTGGTAGTTTGATGTATGGCATGGTGTGTACTAAGCCTAATATTTCCCATGTAGTGGGAGTGGTGAGTAGATTTATGAGTGATCTAGGAAAAGATCACCGCGGTGTAGTAAAGTGGATCCTTCATTATTTGAGCGGGACCATGGGGACAATTTTGTCTACAGTGGATTAGAAACCACTTTGTGTGGTTATGTAGATTTAGATATAATTTGGAGATGTAGATAGCAGGAGGATCATGATATGTTATGTTTACACTATAGGTGGGACATCAGTGAGATGGATTTCACGACTACAGAATTTGGTGGCTTTGTCAACCATAGAGGCTTGAGTATGTTACTTCCATGAGGTAAGAAAACAAATGATTTGGTTACAACAATTTCTTAAGGAGTTAGGGCATAAGAAGGAGGAAGTAAAGCTACATAGTGATAGTTAGAGTGCTATACACCTAGCTAAGAACTTTACTTTCCACTCTAGGATGAAGCATATATAGTTTAGGTACCATTTCATCAGGCCATCTTTGCAAGAAGAGAAGTTGAAGCTGGAGAAGATCCATACCAGTAAGAATCCTGTAGACATGATGAACAAGGTGGTCACAAGGGAAAAAATGAAGTTGTGTTCAACTTTGGTTAGTCTTTATGGAAACTAGTGAAGGGTTGAGAAGTTTTCTTAGAGGAAAACTAGTCTCCAAGTGGGAGATTGTTAGGTTGTGGAGCCTATTTTCATGTGTGAAAGTGTTGAAGATTGTACACTAAGAGTACTATAAATGTTTCATGTATCATCACCGTGGTTAGGGCTTTGGTGGGCCTCGAGTGGGGTCCAGGGGCAGTAAGCAACCCCCAATAGCGAGGGGGTTCAGGTGCGAGCCCCATATTTTTTTAGACCTTAAAACGTGCCCGATATATCGGAAATGTGATTTTCTCATATGGGTAGGATTTTGACCCATAGGTTTATGGGACAATTTTTGCCCATGGTTTTGATACCCACAATTTTGTAAAACTACTTAAGCAATTGTCTATGCATCCCTAATTAGTTTAGGACATGATTAATTAACTAAATTAAGACACAATTTAAATAATTAATGCAAGGAAATTACATCACTATAAAATCTCATACTAAAATTAAATAAAGAAAAATAAATCAAAGAACAACACACAAACCCCTTGGTCATAATTGGAGATGATCCCCCATGCGGACCCCTTAACAATAATTCAAACACACAGACATAAAAAATACATGTTGCCATGGTGACCCTTGTTTAATTCATCTAGCATTCCAATGTGGTTGGTATCCAATCCCCGCGTTGTTTGTTGTGATAATGTTTACCTCCAGAACACATAATACCTCCTTTGGCCTCGTGGCCGCATCAAAACATCCAAGATAAAATATGCAATATAAATCAACAATCATCTACATATGAATGAAATCATCATCCAAGAAATTAACGTTATCATTTAAAATTTCTAACAACATCTTGATTCTACATTTCATCAATATCAATAGGATCACTAAATTATTTCAATTGTTAAGGTCTACTCAATATGAAAAAATATAGCATGTCAAAAATATATAACCCTATCCATAGTATATCATCATCGATATAAAATGTCTCTAATAATCCACACAAACATACTATGAATCGAATCCAACAATAGTATCAGTATCTCTAACATCTAACATCATGCTACATTAAAATAATACAAAATATCCATAAGTATAGTCAAAATTATTGAAATCAATAGTAATAAGTGTCGAAGGGAAGTGGGCACTTCATCTCCCTCCCCTTAGACTCAACTTCCTCCAGGAAGTCACTGGAACAGATTCAAAAGTTGGACCCGTAGCGAAAGAGCATCCTCTCATGTAGTAGCAATCTCATCATACCTGTCCCACTGGACTCAAACCTGGTCAATCTCTCTACCTCGAATGCCCAGGGTCCTGTGCTCTAGAATATGGATGGGCTCCACCATCACCTGCCCCTAGATCCTGCACCTATAATGCAGCCCAATCTAATACATGAGAAGGATCAACAATGTATCTCCTAAGTACAAAAACATGAAATACATCGTGGACATGAGACAAGCTAGGTGGCAACGCTAGATGATAGGCCAAAGGGCCGATACGCTCCAAGATCTCAAAGGGACCCACAAACATAGGAGCAAGATAAGAACCTTTTCCGTAATGGATAGGGCTCTTATACGGCATGACATGAAGAAATACCTTCGTGCCCACCTCAAAACTATGATCTATCCTATGTTGATCTGCATACTTCTTCTGTTTGTCCTGCGCCTCCTGCAATCTCTACCTGATCATAACAACTTACTTGTCCTTATCCTGTAATAAGGATGGCCTAAGAGAAACCTGTCCTCCAACATGTCCCAACTAAAAGGTGTCTTGACTCTCTACCATACTTTGAAAAGGAGCCATGTCTATGAACTTTGAAAAAAGCTGTTATTGTAGGCAACCAAGTATAAATACTCCTCCCATCTCATCTCAATGATGATCCATAATGTAAATCCTAAGCATGTCCTTAAAAATATGATTCACCTGCTCAGTCTATCCATCTGTCTCATGGTGATATGTTGTACTAAAATTGATCTTCATCCCGAGAGCATACTTCATCCTCATCTAGAAGTGAGAAGTGTACAAAGGATCTTGGTCACAAAATATCTTTCACGGAATCCCGTGTAACCTGACAATCTCATCGATATATACACATGCCACTGCACTAGCTGTGTAGGTGGTCTTCGCTAGAGAAAAATGAGCCACTTTTGTCTATTTATCCACTGTGACCATGATGGCATCGTGGTGGTATCTCGACGTCGCTAACCCAACTATGAAGTCCATGTAAATGGTGTCCCATTTCCAATCTGGTATGGCGTGAGAAAAGAGAAGGCCACTGGATGCTGATGTTTGGCCTTCACTTTCTGACACTCTAAATAGCATGACACAAACTGAGCCACGTCTCTCCGTAGTCCTCTCCAGTGGTAAAGTTGTCTCAAGGTGGCGTGCATCTTCTTCACCCCGAGATGGCTGAATAAGGTGCATGATGAGCCTATGTCAAAATATTCTATCTCAACCCTCCATCTCTAGGAACATAAATCTGACCTTTGTGCCTGAGAAGACCATCTGTCTCTAGTTAAAATACATCAAACTTCCCCTCAAGGGGTCTCTGAGACTCAATCTTTGCTTTGGATACAAGGTATAAAATTTTGTGAGGAAGCTGCTGCAAACTCCTACTCCACAAATTGGTACCCACTAAAGTAGCCATAGCCACATGTCTCTGTCTACTCAGGGCATCTACAACCACATTCTCCTTCCCCTTCACATGCTCTATATCAATATCGTACTCACAAAGAAACTCCATCCAACGTCATGACGATTGTTGAGATTGGGTTGTGTGAAGAGGTGGCAAAGACTCAAGTGATCAATCCTGAGTGTAATCACATTCAGTCTAGCTATTGTTTTCCAGTTCTCTATCCAAGAGAATGAATTTGTAATTTGGGCATGAATTTGGGGTTTCCCCTTCCTTCTATTTTTCCACAGTCATGTTTTCCCTGTCAAATTTTTGTCCCAACATCCATGAAATAAGGTCCTTTCTAATTGGATGCGGCCTGGTGTGTCTTTTTGGTGAAACTTGTCACTTTTGTCACATTTGTAAAAAATACCAAATTGGCCCCACGTGGCCCCAATAGTATCTAATTGATTATTCAACAAACATGAAGCAGTAGGGAAAAATTCTTACTTTGACCCCGAAGATGCACACGTGACCATTTTTCAAGACAAAGGCAGAGAGGCGGATCGTTGGAACATTTTGAAGATTTTTGCATTTTTGTGAAAAGGAGCAAAGTTATAAATTGATTCGCAACCCCGCAGAGGATAGAGTGATGTCACATGTTTGAGTCATCATTTGAAAATTCAAAGTAGGGAAGCGGGTTGGCAGAACACTTTGGAGTTTTTAAGCTCTATTTTCAAATGATGTAAAGGTATAAAAGTGATTTGCAACTCGATGGGGCCCACATCAAAAGTTTGAAATGAAGAGGTGGGTCACGGAGCATTTTGAAGTTTTTTGCCCGCTTCAACTCAAATATTTTCCACGTGGAGGGCCTGCGCTCATTTTAGGATCCACCTCTAGGTCTTACCTTTATAGTTGCGCCAAGGAGACATGTGGAGGCTTCTGCTAGTTCCTCTCTATACTTATACTTCTCAAGAAATTTTCTAAATCTTGGGACATGTGGAGGGCCCGCACCTACTTGGGGACCTACCCCTGAACTTTACTTTTGAAAGAGCGTTGAAGGGACGCGTGGAGGTTTCTATTGGATCTTCCCATACTTAGACTTTTCCAAGTTTCTGGTGTAACTTTGTCGGACCCTAGACACGTGGAAGGCCCACGCTTGTTTGGGAATCCTTCTTTTGAGCTTCATACCAAAAACACACCAAAGAGACACATGGAAGATTCTGGTGGCTCTACCCATACTTAGAATTTTCAATGGCTGAGGAAAATTTCTCGACCCTAGGCACGTGGCACCTTCCGCTGGTCCTTAAACTCTTTCAAAAAAATTTTCTGGCTAAGACACATGGAGAGCCCGCATTTGTTTGGGGTCTCCACTTTTAGGAACCATATCAAGAGTGCACCAAAGAGACACGTGGAGGCTTCCATTCTCTCCTCTTTTTACTGAGACTTTTCAAAGGCCGAGGTAATTTTCTTGGGCCCAGGGCACATGGAGATCTGCACTTGTTTGAGGTCCCACCTCTAGACTTCATCTTTGAAGTTGCACCAAACAGACACGTGGAAGCTTCCATTGGACTTTACCATACTCTAAATTTTCAACAACCGGTGTAACTCTCTAGGGTTCTAAACACGTGGAGGGCCCACGCTCATTTGGGAACCTACCTCTGGACTTCACCTTTGTAGTTGCCAAAGGAAACACGTGGAGGTTTTTTTGGCTCCTCCTTGCACTTATCCGACTTGGACTCACAACATAGGAATGTGGTATAATCCATGCAAGGACACTCGGACTCACAGTGCACAAATGCAAGTATCCATGTGAGGGAACTCATTTCTCAAGGTGTATTCTCGAGGGTGAAAAGGATTGCTTGTTAGGTCCAGCCATATGGAGCCACCTGTAAATTATTAAAAAGGGGATTTCTTGCATGAAAGAATAAAAGAATGATTAGAAGGACTGTCAAAAAGTTTTGGCATGGCATCCTAGTCATGGTTGAGGGTTTGAGAAATGTGATCAATTCATGATTTATCCACCTGGCAACTTTTGGGTGTAAACTTGTTAAACATCACTTTCTGGAACAAACTTGTAAAAAACAAATGATTCCTTGAATATTATTCTTTTGGGGGAAATTTGGGATGAGTGAGTGAGTGAAATTGTATAAATGCAATGAGAATACTCTTACAAAAGGTTGGGGGTTAATTTTTACGAGAAAATTTGAGAAATCCCATCTTCCTGAGAGACCATCTGAGAAACCTGTTAATCTCTTGTGTTTTAGATTTGATCACGTCAAGGTGGTTTCAAGTGTATATCCTTTGACAAGCTGTAAGATTGTTCAAGAAACTTTCCAACGGTGATAAATCTAATCGATCTTGAATTAATTAGTGTTGATCTTGAGAAAAATTGTGTCTGCTTTTATTTCAGAATGTATTCAAATGGTTTTAATGTTCCTGTTACAATCTTATGTTAAAATCTATCTGAATCACTCAAGATCTCATCCCTGTGATATTATAGTGGCATTTGTAATTTAATTATGAGAAGAACCTTCATCGTGTAATGAAATAAACAATTTAAAATCACTTTACTATCATTTTGTTGATAAAGATTGTTTGTAAGTCTATGAGTGTATCTTAGGCGTGATGAACCAATGATCTTCAATGTTTAATTGAGTCTTTAACTTGATCCTTTATGTTGAATTCTTTAAGAGTGTGTGAAACCGTGTAGATATGGGCCTCCATTGATGCACACCTTCTAGTTAAAGGAATATTTTGGCTATTCTGAAGCTTTCTATTGTTGAGTTTTCCAATTATTATAGAGGTTCTCAAAGATCTAGTGAAATCAACTTCATCTTGCTTAATTCCCCACCAAAAATTTCAAATAACCATGAATCCTACCTGAAGTACCCCTATTTGTGCTATGTATCCAAAAATGAAAAAATTCTATTCCCAAAATATACATAAGCAAGCAGTTTTTAAGTGTCTTTAGTAACCTGAACCTTGTTCAGAAAATATCTCCATTCTTTAGAAGTGACAACTTGTGAGAGTTAAATTGTGGTGTATTGATCATATTTTCTCAAGGTTCCCTTGAAAATTGTGCAAAGAAGGATCCCTTTATGTCCTTCACCGACAAAGATTACAAAATGGGTCCTCTCACCCTGGTTGAAAGGCACGACCTAAAGTAGTGAGGATAGATCAAATCCTTAATGAAGGTGTTATCCATTTCTCTAATGCCTGAGTGACAAAGAGTAAGTTGAATCCCCCTCCCTGCTACAAAATGACTTATACCATGGTTTTTCTATCTCTAAGTATCTTGTTAAATCTGTATGTTGCTCATCTTCCAAAGGAGAATCAATTTGGATACCAACAGAATTGATACTTTCTTCTACAGTAAAGAAATGGTTTACCTATTAGTAGACAATATAGCTAGGCTCAACATTTATGATATTTGGAATATGGTTTTCCTCTACCTTATGAGGTACATTACTCTTGAAGTGAATTATAGAAATATATTTACTCACCATCTTACTATACTTAATATATTTAGGCATAAGATTGTTATGAGCCTTCCCTTTTTCTTGTTTAGTTCTCTCTTTGTGTCGGTGAATGATTTTCAATAGGGAAAGATTGATACCCCGATACACCATGCTCTAATTATATTTTATTTTTAATAATGGTAAAATGATGGTGGAAAAGGAATTAGATCCCAAAGTGGGGGATTCAAATGACAATTGTACTCTTATTGACCGTATGAACAAACTGAGGAGAAAGAAGAGTATAAAACTCATGGGAAGGGAAATCTTGGTACTAAGGTTGTAGTTTCTCTGATTAATATGAAAGGGTAGTCATCTAAAGGGAAAGAGAGAGTGGAGTTGGGTTGGAATGTGGCTTTTGATAAAATTTCTCTCAGGGTGAGTCAGGTGGAAAGGGATATGGAGGCCATAGGAAAAGTTGGAATATATATGGGAAAAAGTGTCATGCATTGCATCGATACCTCTAAGAAAATTTGTATCACCCAAAAATTTATTAGGGAAGATATGGTAGAGATCAAAATTTTGGTTTTGAGTTACAGGGGTGTATGGTCAAGCTAGAGCAGGGACACAAAGTTTACAAGGTATAATCTCCATCTCATTAGTTTTGATGAGGAAGATCAGGTTGAAGATGACATCCCTATCACGAGTGAGCAGGATGATTAGATGAAAGGACGGGAAGAGCGTCAACCGAAGGAGTACAAATGTTTGAAAACTAACTAGTCCCTTAGATCTTGGAAATTTTGTTTGACTATTTGTGGACTATATCATTTGGGATGTTTTCCCCTCCATGTTTTATGATTTTTGTTGTATTAATCTATTGGACTGTAGTTTGGGATAAGTTGTTTTAGCCCTTTTTATCATGTTTCTTTTTTGTTTGTTCTTGGTGATGCTCACGATGCATTCTATTGTAAGGTTTTTGGGTGCCTTAATCCTGTATAAAGTAACCAATCATTATGTTAACGTATATTTAATAAACCTTGTTAATAGTAATTTTTTAATGACATTTTAAATTAAACAAGACTGAGTGGCAAGTTCATGCCTTAGGGTTGGGAGATGTGCTAGATGATTTTTTAAAAGTTGTCTATAATTTTTGCATTACGTGCTTTATATTGCTAAGAAAACCAATTTAATATTTTTATAAAAAGTAGAATGTAACAATACTTAATGTATAAAATATGCACATACGGTATGCCAAAATCCACATAATGCTAAAAATAGAATGCCCATATGTAATGATTTTGAATGCATAAATATGTATATACTATAATTCTCAATTTAAATGTTGCACATAATGTAAATACCCACGTTAAAATTTAGATAGAAGACAAAACAAAAATAAAATCATGCATCAAATATATAATTGTTTTGAAAAACATAGAGTGATCTAGAATCATATTATGCTTGAAATAATAATATGTAGCAATATAGTCAAAAATTTGAAATACATAATATGTTATATTTTTAGGTGCAAAAAAAACCACCATGATTTTACAAGTTGAACATGCCTACATAAAGATAGAAGTTTTATACTAAATGGAATATCTGAAACAAATTAGTTAAAATATTTGTCACAATATCAGTAACTAATAATAGTATTATTTTTCTTGTCTTTAACACAATATAATCCATATAAAAAAATTAATACAAACATAGAAAAAATAGTATTTTATAAAATTTAACTTACAAATCTAGTTTTTATTTCAAACGTGGATAAAGAAAAGATTAAAAATTTTGACTAGAAAAAACAAAATAGTATAAAATATATAAGGAGTGGGATGGGATTAAATTTAGAAATGTTTATAATGTGATTTTTTAAATAAATTTGATTAATTTTTATGAATAGTGTACTATTTTAGATGTGTTACTTGTCCAAGCATGCAAATACATCTTCCTCTTTGGATAAACATTAAATGTAGTGAATATTTTATTAACATTTTTTTCTAAATCTGGTATCTTATTTAAAGATTGGGCAAATGTCTTTCTTAGAATTTTGATTTTTATTAAATAGAAAAAAATAATGTTGCAATAAGGCCTCATAATTGTCAAAACAGTACTAACTAGGAAATAAAAAATATATAAATAAGTTTTCTAGATTAAAAAATTATTTAAACAAAATATAAACATTAGAAAATTGAAAAGTTACAAAATTTTTTAATGAAAGTTATAGAATTCTTGCAGGATGCAGGAGATAATAAAGTAATATGTTTGAGCTTAGTGCCCGTTAAGGTAATACAATACTTCCACAATATAATATTTTGGGCTTATGGATCACTAGCATTTAACAAGCCAAAGAATAATATTTTTAGCTTAGCGTCCGCTAGCTTATGCAACACCATAGTAATTGGATATTATCGATCGATAAGATTTAACAAAATAAAGTAAAATATTATCATCATAGAGTCAGCTAGGTTATACCACAATAACATATTTTCATGTACAACTACTATGTCCATTTTTTTGTAAAAGGGTGAATATGGGGGATTTGAAAGGACCCACATCCATTTACAAAAAGGCCCTTAAGGCAAAATATGACATTGAAGCATAGAAGAGAGAAATCCTATAGGCAACAAAAGATAAAAATCCACATAAACGCAACCTGAGTAGAGAAAAATTATATTTTGTGAATAGTTTAGAGGATAGATGTTGCTTCCATTGTAGTAGCAATGGTGCTTCTATTAAAGATAATAAGAAACATCTTAGAGTTTCCTTGTTCCTCGAATTCTCCTTTCACAAATTTGTATTTGTTCTTTTGTTCTCCAAAATCTGTTTGGTTCTCCTACTCTTTCATTACCATATTTTTTTCACAAATAGCTCATTGTAATCCAACACTAACACATTGAATGACAACCCATTCTTAACATGAATATATTATAAAATGTTGTTATTGACAATGTGAATGACGTCGTAGCCATTAAATTTTAGTGAGTATGTGTAGCAAAGGACTATTTGTGGACAACAATAAGACCAACAAAATAATATAAAATTTATCAAATACATCTACTCATCGATTCCTGCACACCACCATGACCATAAATTGATTCTGATATTCACTTATTTATAGCGCAAATTGAGCCACCATCCATACCACTAGTATTATTTTTCAAAAAACAACAGAACACATTCTTGGCAGGTGTTATGGGTTTGTAAAAAAATTCAAATTTTCCTCTCATGTTATTACAGATTAATCTGCGTCATTTATCTGTCAAGATGTGTTGTATTCCATCCTCTTTCATTGTTCTAACACATTTTTACTATATTACGAAATTATTTATTTGATAAACAAAACTACCTTCTATAAAATATTGAGTAAAAAAATTTCTTCCGTTTAATTATCTATAAAATCCCTACATGGATATAAGCCCTAATCTGCTATGGAAAATTTTACATTAACATAATTTTGTAATTTTGGAGGGGTTGAAGGTGAGAATGCATACCAATTTTTGACCTGGAGAGGAAATCAAAATGTTTCAAGAAATCGAACACAAAAAAATTGATTCTTACCTTGGTGAGATTTTTCTATTGATGAATAAATTGTCTCACTTACACATTGACAGAGAGAATAGAAAGGCAAATGTTAAAAACAATTACTCAAAAGTTGTCTATTTATAGAGACATGTAACTAAAAAATCCAACCGCCAATTTCATTGGCACGTGAATTTAATAGGGAATGCACATGATTTTACATTGCTTTACATTAAATGGCTTATTAATGGTTTACAGTAGTTTCGTGCTCTAGAAGGCGCACATATTTGAATGGCACATGTAATTTAAAATGTAGAATTTTACATAGTTCATTTTAATGCCTAATTAATGTTGAGGCAACTGCAACATTAATTATCATTTTTCCTTACAAAATGGTTATCATTAATAATGCATTTGGTATTGTAAAGAATAAATGTAATAATTTAATATTATAATTTTTTTAATATAAATAAAATCCCTTATATAATTTGGGTAAAATAAAGCCTTTAGTTTTTGTTCTTGCACTTTGACGTGTTAATCTTAATGCCCATTTAGATGGTTTTCTTGATTATAGTCATAAAATACTTGCAAATATTTGTAATAAACGTCACACATGACTTGCATATTTAATATTTGATAGTCAATTTTTAATATAGATTTATATATAAATTAACAAAATTTACATCAATATATATTAAAAATAATGAAATTTATATAGAGTAATTAATATAAATAAACACTATTTTGTATTTTTGAAGGGCAGTGCTAGAAAATTACCGTTACCCAAAAAAATTGATAGGTGAGTTATCACACTTAGCTATGCAAATCAAGACTCGCACTTAGATGTGCGAATCAAGACTGACACTTAGAAGTGTGAGTCGAGACTCGACACTTAGAAGTGTGAGTCGAGACTCACACTTAGAAATGTGAGTCGATATAAGTGTGAATCGAGGCTCACACTTAGATGTACGACTAGTCTAATTTTTAAGTGCAATCACTCGCACTTATACACTACTTACAAAATTTATAAATTAGAATCACCAATGGTTTTTTAACTATGCTTAATATATATGAATAAGTTTTTATATAAATGTATATAAAAATTGACAGTAACCTTTTAAACATGCGAGTCACATGTGCCATTTCTATAAAATATTTGAAAGTATGTTACATATAAAATCACAAAAAACATTTAAACAACCGTTAAATTTAACACCATTCAAGGATGTTAAGCTCTAAAATATATAAGATCTATCTTAGAGTATAATTTCGATAAGATTTTCAATGTCAACGTTTATTGATATGAATAAGGTATGCATAAATAGTTTTATATGTATGATGATATTAAGATTGATATGTGGCATAAATCACAACAATCACTTACGCACTATCTTGAAGTTAGCGGCCGCTTGGCTTATGTAAGTTAGCAACCACTTGAATTGTGTAAGTTGGTGGTCGCGAGGCTTATGAGGGGGAATCAAGATAATAATAAAATCTAATTCCTAAAATAGTGAAACTAAAATCCAAAAATTAGGATTTAGAAATTGGATTCCATTAGTGGAAAAAATGGAATCCATTAAGTACGTTATTGGAATCTAGTAATAATGAAATTGGAGTGCTATAAAAGGGAAATTGGAATCCAATAATAGTGAAATAGGAATCCAATAATAGTGAAATTGGAACTCGAATAAGTCCAATAATTACAATATTGGAATCAATTATTGCTACTAATGAAATCCAATAATAGTAATAATGGAATCCAGTCTAGCCAAAAATGGAATCCAATATACACAAAAATGGAGATAGATTTCTTCATATACATGTAATATTGGAGTCCATATTCACTAGAATATGTCCAGATTTAGTGAAATAAGCGTTCAATGATGAATAATTTTCAATTGATGTTTCAAGGTACCATGTAAAACCTCCATAATATCAATATCATCATCTAGATTATGATAATTTTGACCTTCTTGTCAACTCGATGTTGATAAATGTTATTCCTACACATAGAGGGACATAATTCTTCTTTCCTTATTGCACTATATGAATAATTTAATGGAACTCGATGATTCAAAATACCTGGAAAGGGCTGGTGTGAAAATTTATATACTTGATGACCAACATATAATATGTGTGAAAAAAATATTTTGGGCTTAGAGACATAAAAATATTTACATTCAAGGCTATTGTTTCAAAATGCTCATATTCTATTTGCAAAAGCACCTACCAAAGCTATTGCTAATATTTACAAACATTATAATGATGTAAACATAACTTGGAATGAAATCAAGTTTATTGATTTGTTGTACAAAGTGTAATTCCCCCGATTTCTTCTCCCCCTATCCTCTTTCACTGAGCCTTTTATAAGTCCATTATTATAAATCAGTTAAGATAGATAAAAACAAAATAAATAATAAAACAAAACATGAATCAAAATATATTTGTTTAATAATAAAATAAATAAGTTAAATTAAGATAATTAAAATTTAAAATAAATGAAAGAAGCATTTAAAAGCATGGACTGGAGTGGTTGGAGGAAGTGAGATGCAGGAAAGAGGATGAGGTAGTGTGTGGTAGCTGGTTTGGCGGGTAGGAGATGTTTTGGTAGAATATGGCGCCATTCCTGACCTGTCATTATCCTTGCATAATAATCCAAACACTTTATTTGAGATTCGGAGGCATTAACCAAGATGAAACCCAAGTTCATGTTGTAAATTTAGCATAAATTGGATAGTTGCAGTGGGGAAAATTGTGGCAAGCGCATCTCACTGAGCATGGAGGTTTTCATAGTGTTTGACCGAATGAAAGAATGAGACAACTTCATAGGTAATATGTTTACTGCACATACAGAAGACATGGGTTTCCTCACGAGATAGTCACATTGTTTCACCTATGCAAAAACATGTCTCCAACCTGATCAGTTTACATTTTCCTATGTACTCCCATACCTGTGTCAAAATGTAAGCTCTGGAACAGGGTATGGACATCTAACAAAGCATAAAAGATAGAGGAATTTTTTTAGATGTTGTAGTTGCAAGTGCTTTAGTAGACATGGATGTAAAATGTGGGAGAATACACATGGCATGTGAATTGTTGATACAGTGCCCAAAGATATGTGTCCTAATGAATAGTAATGATTGCAGTATGTGTAGAAAATAAGTTTGTTAAAATTTCCTTGTTTCACCATATGCAAGCAACAAGTGTCCAACCTGATCAGTTCCACATTTTCTAGCATACACACAACCATCACCAAAATAGTAGTAGCTTCAAAATAGGATATGGACATCAACCGAAGCATTATGGAGAAGAGACTTTTGTCAAATGTTTTAATTCCAAGTGTCATGGTAGATATGTATGCAAAAGGTGGAAGCAAGAACAAGGCATATGAAATGGTTGACAAAATTCTGAAAGAAATATATGTTCATGGAATACATTGAATGTAGGGTTTGAAAAATGGGTTTTTTAAAATACGTAGAAACTTTCAAGAAAATGCAATTGGTAGGTGTGAATCCAAATTCCACAACCTTAGCCAAACTCCTCTCAGCCAATGTGTGGATCTTGAAACATGGCATGGACATCTAGGAAAAGAAATTGATAGTTGTAAAATCTATCTCCATAACCTCTGATAGCACATCCTCTAGTTAGGCGTGTTACAAATGTTGTCAGTTTGAGGGTAGGAGTGGAGGGTATTGGCATTGTATAGTAATTATTATTTTTGTTTCCGGTTGAACTATGGAACCATGTGCTCAGTTTGTGAGTTTCCTGACAAAACACCTCAAAAGAAGACATATTGCCATGGGAAGAAATGAGTGTAGGCTGTGTACAAATGAGTTTATTGGATAGGACCGAGGGTGGAAAGAATTATGAGATTAAAAGAGAAGATGTTCCCCAAAAAATTTTTTGCATACGCTCAACCATCTCTTGGTACATACATCTTCACAAGTAGGCTTGTAGTTAGAGGCATGCACGTGGTTTATTATTTCTTGTTGGATAGTTGAATTGAGGGGAGTCAAGAGTAGGTTCATGGACTGTTGGAAAAAGTTTTGTTGTGGATGTAGGATCGAGCTCCATAACTTGGGATGATTCACTTTCACTCAGGCATGGTATCCTTTCCTGCATCTTTTATAATTTTATTATGAGTTGGTTCTTCATTTGCAATATAATAGAAATATTATATCATTATATACTTTAACCAGATGGATAGTGCAATCAGTAAAAAACCATTTCCTAATTTATGCTACCGACTTACAATTTTACCCTCAACCATGCCATGACAACAACCTTATTCATTGCTAAACCCAGTGTGTCAAAACTTAGTGTTTGTGTCCATTAGTACTGGCGAGGACTATATGAGTTAACTAAAACAACCATATCCTGTCTACCTTTCAAAGTTAGAAAAAACACAATTTCCAAAGACATGCAAAAAATCATATTGAGCCCATAAAAGATATGGCAAGTTTCATATGTGTTCCTTGTTGTGAGGAGAGTCACATCAAGCTTTATATTTACCCCATTCGACCATTTTTACTCTCTTCTTCACTCCTCTAGGAGCCCTATTACCCATTTTACAATTTTAGGAAGATGTTAAACCAAAAAAATGGGTTTCGTATTAGCTCGCCATTTGGACCCTGAGCAACAAAATGTTTCTTTTCCTATGAAAACCTCTAGTATTTTGACTAGAAAATTACATGGAACCTTAAGTTTTTGTTAAAACACATTCCTTGCTAGTTTGGCAAGGGGGTTTTGTAGGCCTCTAGTCGGTGTTGACTAAGTCAAGTTAGACCGATTTCGACCGGGGCTCCAAAAACCTAGCCACCAATTGAAAACCATTCACAAGTTTTGAATTCCATCAGTTCATGTCAATTCTTGGTATTTAGGAGGACACATAATAATTTAACCATTGTGCATCAACTAAAAAAGGTAGCTTTTAAACGTGGTTTCTTAGCCTCCGAGCCTAAATTGAGCATTTTTGTAACCAACAAGAAAATGTAAAAAGAAATATGAAGGATCCCAATCAACTTAGCAAACCATAGGAAAATTATTGAAACTTGTAAATAACTATTGAAACCCAATCTTGTGGCTTGACGTGTGAAATTTGACTTTTGAGAAAATATTGTTTCTCTCTCTTCCTTATCTCTTTCACTCTCCTCCCTTAGTTAAGGAATGAAATGAAATGAAATGAATATATGCCCTAACCCTCTCTTTTTGTGTGTGTATTATTACACTATGTAAATGGAAAACTAAAAATGTTGATTATGCTAGATTTAGGTGGATGTCATGCCAATGATTTATCACTCATTTCATGCTCACCTAGTTTTGCAATATGTAAGTAAGATGGTGAACGATGTGGTTGTAATTCATTGTGGATAATTGCAATTTGTGTATGTTAATGGAATATATATATATATATATATATATATATATATATGTATGTATGTATGTATGTATGTATGTATGTATGTATGTATGTATGTATGTATATGTATGTATGTATGTATGTATGTATGTATGTATGTATGTATGCATGCATGCATGTATGTATATTACATTAAAGGTTTATTATTGAAGTTTTTGTAAGTTTTGTATTTTTAAGATGCTAGTGTTTAAGGGAAATGTTCATCTAAACATGGGTGTTAAATTGATCCCTAAATTTTGTATTGTAAAAATAGGATAAATATGTTAAATGAAATTTAATTTGATATCTTATAGTGCATTCTCATTGTGAAATTATGATAAAATCCCAAGAGTGTTGTGTTATTTCACTAGAAAATATAGAAAAGAAAACTGAACATAACAATCAACTTTAGTATAAAACTTGTCCATATCTACCCTTCTCGCATGATCCTTCTTAGCATAAAAGAAACTAAAAATATTAGAATGAACTTAAATATTTATGCTTGATAACACCTTCTAGCTTAAGTAAATAAGATCACAAGTTTGATTTTATCGTCATAGCTTGTATGCTTAGCGACATTGCCTTGAACCCGATAGTTAGGAACAACATGGTAAAACTTCATCTTGGGTATGTGGTCCCCTCCTAGGTTTGATAGTGGTGTGAGTAGTAAGGGGAATGTGATTTTCTTAAAGTAGTTCTCTATGGGTAACCAAACTCCAACATAGTGTAAAACCCTCTTGGAGCGACACATGTGTTGAGTGGTGAATATCACCAACAAACCTTATAAGTGACATTTAGGATTTGGGATCATAAATGAAGTCGATACCCAATCTCAATTTTCATTCGGGTTCTATGGTGCAATACTAAGAGATAATTGTGAAACTTAAAAATATTATAATTTATGATTAGTTTGTGAAACTGTAACCATAAGATGATGTGCTTAGAGAAAGGTGAAATGTATATCATTCTTATAACGCGTTGATATCATCTTGTTGTGAGAAATAGAATCCACATCATGCATAATTTAATCTGAATCTTAACCTTTAAATGAAGGAATACTCCCTCTTATTATCCCCCTTGTCCTAATTTTTAATGAATTTATGATGTGAAGCTCAGTCATTTATTACTTTACTTTGTTAGGGTTTATATTACTCAACTTAAGCTCTATTTTCAGAAATTTGAATTTGTTTCCTACCTCAACTCATATCTGGATGAGTTATACTCCATTTGCATGAGTTTTTGTGTTGATCTCAGTTTGGTTTTTAAACTTTCATGTAGGTTTGGGATTTTCATGTGCTAGGGTTTCGTCCCTTTTGTTTTTTATGACTCTTTCCTCTCATGAGTTATTTTTTCTCCATTTCTAACTCATCCAACTCATTGTATGTGATGATTTGGAAGCTCGGTGTGGTTAATTTTCTATGTGGCTTGAGCTTTATTTTATCTTTGGTTCATCGAGTTTGAGGAGCTTTTACATCATTTCCTTTGCGATCTCTCCTTGTTTAAGCCAACTCGATCTTGTGACTTCCAAGCTCCTGTTATGGCTCACCACTGCTTATTGCTTAGCTGGGTGAGGATTAAACATGACATGACATTTTGAGGCTTGCATCCTTCTATTTAGTTTGTCACTTTGTGTCACACACCTATACAAGAGATAGACCTCAATTTTTCTCTGAGCTCAGTTGCAACCTCATTTATGAATTTTTGGGTTCCTATGAGCTCATCTCATCTTTTCTTTGTAATGGCTTGACGTACCTTTGCATGACTCTCCATTACTCTATTTGGAAATTGTAGGCTCATTGTTTTTATACATAACTCATTAGGTCGCTAACCAGCTCATCATTTATTTATCTCGTAAGGCCAATTTCACATCTCGGTGAGATCTTCTAGTTGCACAACTCAGCATAGTTTGATAGCCAGCTTGTTGGGTCACTTTCACATCTCATGTTTGTCCTACTGAGATGGATTGCTTCTTCTTCATTATGGGTAAACAATGTTTTTTTAATAATTGAAAAACTTGGGGTGTTTTTGAAAAAACAATGGTCTAGGATTCATTATATTGTTGTTATCTATAACTTAGAACACCTCCTTAAATGCATAACTGATGTGAATATTTTGGAATCTGATGAAAAACCTTTATTTTTATTTTATGGCTATATTTTCATTCTTACACTTCTAAACTGCTCTCTTGGGAGATCATCATTTTATTGAAAACCTTATGGAAAATGGGAATTTCTATAAGTTTTCATTCCTCTATGAGCTTTTTGTAGATGTATCATATTATGCCAAAATGAAGGTTATTGCCATGATCTAGAAATCATATTCATGAAACTCACATTTTAGTAAAAATGTATGGATGTGTTTGAGTTGAAAATCATTTAGTTTGTTGTTCTACTACACATTCTTAGAAATTCATTTTCTTGAGAGGTTGATGAAGATCTGAAAATCTACACTTTTGAAAAATGAAGGAAAAACTATTTTATTTCATTCTGAAAAATACTTTTGCACATTATGAATGGCTACCATTTTTTCCTTCATTTTTGGATCTAGAACATGCCTTTTGTTAGTACTCTCTGAAAAACATGTTTGACACACATTTTTCTAAAAAATTGATGTGTAATGGTAATTTATTACTTTTGTAAAGAAGTTATTCCTACATATAAAATATGTATTTGCTTTAGTGCATTCTACAAATGTTTTTAAAGTAAAAATATGTAATTTTTTCCACAAAATATGTCTTTCTTTTTCATCTAAAACTAATCACATTTGTGAAACTAACCTCCAAAAACATGTAGCTCTAAAAATGCATTTTTTAAATTGTGTTTTTCCACATGCATGATTGTTAGATGTATGAGAAATCACTTTCGTAAACCTTCTAGAATGCATACTTGAATCATACTTTGTAATGCATACTTAAAAGTACATGTGGCTGAGAAGTTGATGCATATTGCAATCTAAGAAATATGTACTTGAAAGATTTTCATTTTTAGTTCACTGAATGTAACACTCTTTAATTTTTTTAATTTTACCTCATCCTTGTAAGATGTATGAAAATTCATGCTCATCTTATTCTTCTCTTGAAATCCTTTAAGTTTTGGTACTTGGAATGATATGTTTTCATTTCTACAACTTTCTTCTAGAACGCATATATGTTCAAAGCTAAGAATCTAATGAAGTAATGAAACCCTGAGCTATAACATCAACTATTTTTCCCTATGTTAGGTGTTCAAAGAAAAATTTGGATCAAACCTGGAGTTGGATCCTACAAGGAAGGGGGTCTCATCTACCAGTAAATGGCAGGTGCCCTTCTTCTTGAGATTCTCATTTTTTAATTTATCTACATTACTTTACTTTTGCAGTCATATCCGACGTCTTATGTGGGAAATTGTAAAATTTTATTATGAATATATGCAGTTGTTTTATACCATGAGTTGTATGTTGTTTCTTTTCATTTCTTTCTTTACATAATTAAATGAGCATCTGAAAATCAATACTTACCACAACTGCATATAATCATAAGGCACTAAAATGAATTGTTTGTACCTCTTTCTAGTTAATTTGAAACTAAAAAACTGAAAAGATGAATGGATGATCCTCTTGGAACTATAACTTCCTTTAACACATGAGAATTTTCCAATCTGCAATCTGATTTCCTATTGTTCCATGATGATGATTTCTGATGTATGATGTCTTTCCCATATTTTCTAGGACCCTGCAATAGTCTTAAATTTTTTATGGGTTATCTTAATTAATATTACAATATGAAAGGCATATTATGTGAGAAATAAGAATCCAATAATAGAATCGCTAGGTGCTTTTTCCTATGTATTTTCCCAATTATCCACTAAACCTGAGTAGCCTGAACACTTTTGTGCCCCTATACCATGATGAAAAAAAATGGTCATCAACTTTGGCTGCTTTGTTGGACTGATTTCCTACTAATTAGAAAGAACCCTCTGATCTAGTCTTTTCTAGCCATGAAACCCTTCGTGTAAGCTAGAACAAGAGTTCCCAATGGCAAAGAAAATATGATCAAGACTGAAAATCATCCAAACTAACAGAAAAATATCAACTACAATATATGAAAAAATGCACTTAGAGGAAAGATAAAACTCCTATCAAGGCTAAAAAATCATACATGCTCCAAGGGTAAGCATATAGAGTGTGCACAAGAACTTATTATGAAATAAACAAACCTACATTAACCTTCTCTAAGTAATTGAAATGAGAATCTAAACAAATCTTGATATAGGAAATATGTCTGGGAGGTTTATATAAGGTCCAAAAAACCCGACACAAAGGAAATATCTCGGAGAGGTTCCAAAACCCAACACAAAGGAAATATGTCTTCTAGAGAGGTCCAAAACCCGACACAAAGGAAATATCATCTCTTGTCCCGATGCTCGAGAGGTCCAAAACCTCGATCCTTCTTTAAACAAAATTTTGGGTTTTGGAGTTCGGGAAAGCATGGGGCAAAAACATGTTGAGGCACCCTTCAACCCAATGATGATGCAAAGGAGAAACCCAACCCGATGAAATCTAGACTCCCTAACTTGGGAATATTCAAATGGCCATAACTTTTCACAGGAGCTCGGATTCATCACAATGTTGGACTTTTTGGAAAAGCTTTAGCGTCCTCTACCCAACTTGGAAATGGATATCCTCTTGGGTGAGAAAAATTTATTAAAAATGTAAAATACAGTTCAGCAATTTTTGGGGTTGTTAGGGTCTCACTACTAGCATAATGAGATGAGTTAAAGTTTGCATTTCGGAGGTGGTTGGGGAAGATTTCAAATTCATCTCTCTTCTCCTAAGGCTCAAATTCTTTTCTGATATAGGTTTTTTCCTCCTATAAATTGTAAGACATCAAAAAGAAGATGACATTAATGTTATTTAGAATCCCTAACAAAATTCTCTTTGGCATTGTGAATTTGTGAATCAATATTCCTTATATCTAAAATATGTAATGCAACTTTGCCTCTCTAATAGCATTTTCATGTAGTGTATTGATCAATATTTGAGAAAATAATGCATGTCTCTGGAATTCTCAACCATTCTGTGATTAGAAATTTGCATCCTCTCGATCTTTCATTACAAATCATGATTATCTAAGCCAAATGATCGTTTATATGATTTTAATGGAAATTTGTGTTTATAGAAGACAGATGTTCTTCATTCCACCTGCATCAAAGCTTAGGTTTATTTTATGCATCTTTTCCCCCTGTCTCCAAAGGAAGTTAGATTAGGCTTTTTTGAAAGTAAACCCCGCATTTTTACGTGTGCATCTAAATAGAGGAATAAGACTCGGCCTTCATCCGGAGAGCTTTTCTACGATTCGCAAGGTCCCACACTTAGGAAAAGCTCCATGTTTGCAAACACCGAGACTCAAAGGAAATATGTCTGAGGGGTTGATTCGCCACACAAAGGAAATATGTCGGAAGGGGACCAAGAGGTCATTCCAAAAGAAATTTGAAGGGTTTTCAAAATTCGACAAAAATTGGGTTTTAATGTGGGAAAGGAAACACCTTGAGAGGATGAACTCCAAATCAAAGGCATTCAAGGGCTTAAGTTCTCAAAACCCAAAAAATTTCATTAGTTGATAAATCGAGGGTAATATTCGGGAAAACAGGGTATCCTTTTTTTTGAGATTTTGACTTTCAAAATTTAATGGTTTTTTATGTTTCAAAAGAACATCATGAAAGAAACCCAACATGTCATATCGGGTTTGGGGGGATATTCAAATGGCCTATTTTCAACAAGGATTATAAGGGATTCATCAGGTGGACTTTTTTTTTACCCAATCATGGGGTGTGGGGAGATTTGTAAAGATGTCCCAAGTCGACCAAGGCCAAGATTCCCCACACATTCGGAAAGGGTTCATGGGATATTGGTAAGGAGAGATGTGGTTCAAGCCAATTCCTGTTCTTCCACAACCGTAAAGTTATTTGGTACTTTTGAGGGATTATGACATCAAGGCTGAATTCTTTTGGAAGACTACATCCTCTTGGAAATTTTTATTTCTATTTTTGATATCGGAAGTTTGGTGTGTAGACTTGGCAAAAAGAAGCCTTTTAATGCTATTTAAAGCACATCCGCTAAAACTCCATCAAGTAAATAACTCATCTCGAGTTATGGAGTTCATTTCCATCCATTTCCATCAAAGATCTTTCTTTCCATCTCTTTCATTCTTTGCACATTTCGATGAAGTTGTGCAATCATGAACTCATTTCCATCATGGATTCAGAAATGGCAACAAGTGGGTTACTAAGGAATTCAGAACCTCCAACATGTTTTACAAATCCTCCAAATAATCATTTTGATCAAGTTCAAAAGAAAACATGCATACCCATATGAGCATCAATGCGAAAATCAGTTTAGGCTAAAAGCATGTCAACACAAGGGTATGCTATTTGAGAGGGTTCAAGAAGACAAAAGGAAATATGTTATTTAGAGGGTTCCAAAAGACAAAGGAAACATGGTGCAATCTAGGGTTCAAAGCACAAAAGAGAGCATTTGGAATTGGAGGGTTCCAAAACCTTGACCAAGGAAATATGGACCTTTTCCAAGGCATTACATTTCAGGAAACAAGAGACATGACTTCATGAAAATCGCAACATGTCCATTGATACAAGAGTGGATTGAAAACCCAGAAACATATGAGAAAATCAGCAACCTTGTGAATGGGTAAAACACCAATCATACATTTCTTTTCTTCCTTCTCAAACTATATCATTGCATAAAGAGAAAGTTTTAACCCGACAAGATACGCTGCCCCAACTGTGAAATCAAATCCCTCCTTTTCCCCAGGAGTCGGATTCACCCCATCTTTCTTCTTTCCCCTTTCCTTCCAAACAATCATCCCTCCACAAGATCTAAATGAAATACCTTCCACTCCAAATAAGAAACAAGAGTTTCCATCTCCTCCACCACCAAGAATAATTGCCAAATCAATCAAGTTTCAATCACCCCTTCTCTTGCATTCCCAATTCTACGTAAAGTATTGCAATGGAAAATTGATGACCCTAAGGTGTCCATGTTGAACTTTTTTGAAAATGCTAGGTTTGGAATTTAATTTCATGCACAATCATGAAATGGAGTTAACAAAGAAAGAAGATGTTAATGCTATTTACTTGTCCTCTGAAAGAAATCGATGAGTTAGAGACTTGACTCAACCTTGCTAGAGGAAGAGTTCTTCATAGAGCAACTCATTTTTTTAAGTTAGCAGGAAATGCAGCTTCCAAATCATAAAGAAGAGGAACATTCTAGCTCATGGAGGAGAAAAGTGCAGATCCAAGGGATTTGAAGCACAAAAAGGATTAGGGAAGGCCAAAGCTTTTCTTTCTACTATCATCTCTCTCTAGCTCCAAAGATGATCAAAGAGGAGTTTGATCTCTCAAACTCAATGTTGAGGATGAAGGAAACCAGGAAATATTGAGGGGTTCCAATTACTGACTGATCAAGAAGACACCATGGAGGAAGTTGAATTATGACAGAAAACAATAGGGCAGCTTAGGGGTTCCATTGAAATTTTGATGAAGGATATGAGTTGAGTTCCCACCCTTTCCAAAACCACGACACAAAGGAAATATTTGTCCTAAAGGAGAGCACCAATTTTGACAGCAAAGGAAATATTATCCAAAACCTTTGGAACCAAAAAGATTTTAATCTTTCATGTCCTTCATGAGAGGAAGATGAAAGGGCACAAAGGTTCTCCCATGCTTCCACAGAATGAAAATTCAAAATGGTCTACAAGAGAACTCCATTTTGGAGTTGAAAATTAGGGCAATGGGTATAGGTTTGAGACCAACCAAACCCAATGTATCTAGCTTCATGGAACCAAAGGAGAAACACAACTAGTCATGCTTGCTCCTAAGCATGAGGATAAAGCTACAAAGAACCAAGGATCAGTCGAAAAATCATACCTCTCCAATCCAAATGCGAGAACAACTAAAAGAGGTATTGAATTTGCCTTCAGCCGATACTTGATGATTTGGTTGGAAGACCAACTTCATGTTGACTTTTCCAAAGCTTCATCGAATCAGCCATGTTCACCCAACAAATCCTCTTGCATAGAGGTTGCTTTTTTGAAGAGGAAGATATTTTAATTGAAGGGTTCTTTTAGCCACCTTTGCTTCCATTAGAGTAAAGTAGGTAGTTTTTTTCTCCATCCACCTCACGAAATGTTCCATTTAGAAATGTATGATTTTCAACATTCTTTTCAAGGTGCTGCAGGTTTTGAAATTCATTTCATGGCATTTTGGAAATAACAACTCTAAATTCAATGAAGATTCCTAATGCTATTTAGGCTCGAAGGGAAGTTTTCAAAGTTCATAGTTGGTGTAGTTCTTATATCTAAGGATTTCTTATGACTCATGACCAATGGATTCTAAAAGGCCACCGATCTTCTACTAGCAGTGGCAAGTAATCCCGTTGAGTCACCAAATTGTAAAAATGTATATATCTACTCCACTGGTAAATATGCTCGGAGAAGTCCAAAAACCCGACATGAAAGGAAATATGTCGGAGGAGGTTGGGATAGATTTGGAAACCCGACACAAAGGAAATATGTCAGAGAGGTCCAAAACCCGACACAAAGGAAATATGTCGGAGAGGTCCAAAAACCCAACACAAAGGAAATATGTCGGAGAGGTCCAAAAACCCGACACAAAGGAAATATGTCGGAGAGGTCCAAAAACCCGACACAAAGGAAATATGTTGGAGAGGTCTAAAACCCGACACAAAGGAAATATGTCAGAGAGGTCCAAAAACCCGACACAAAGGAAATATGTTGGAGAGGTCCAAAAACCCGACACAAAGGAAATATGTCGGAGAGGTCCAAAAACCCGACACAAAGGATTTTGGGTTTTGGAGTCGGGAAAGCATGGGGCAAAAACATGTTGAGGCACCCTCCAAACCCGATGCAGATGCAAAGGAGAAACCCGAACCCGACTGGAAACAGACCCTAACTTGGGGAATATTCAAATGGCCATAACTTTTCACAGGGAGCTCGGATTCTCGCAAGGTTGGAATTTTCGGAAAGCTCTCGGCATCCTCTACCCAACTGTGAATGGATATCTTGATTTGGGTGAGAAAAATTTATTCAAAAATGTAAAATACAGTTCGCCATTTTTTGGGGTTGTTAGGGGTCTTACCTACTGGCATAATGAGATGAGTTAAGTGCATTCTGGAGGTGGTTGGGGCAGATTTCGAATTCCTCTCTTCTCCTTCTCTTTTTCCTCCTATAAATTGTAAGGAGGGGCTTCTTTAAAAAGGTTAGACATTCTTGTTTTGCCCCTCCCTTCTTCTCTTTGGCAGGTGAATTTGTGGAGATCAAACCTCCCATCTAAAAATGTAATGCAACTTTGCCTCTGGCATTTTGTAGTGTATTGTATCAATATTTGGAGCAAATAATGTATGTATGTGGATGATTCTCAACCCTCTCTGTGTTCATTTGCATCATCTCGATCTTTCATTACAAATCTGTTATCTATGCATGATCTTGCATTGCATTTTAAAGGTTTGTGTTTATTGGCAAGACAGATGTTCTTCATTTCTCGGTGCATCACCTCTATTAGCTTAGGTTTATTTTATGCATCTTTTTCCCCTATCTACTTAGCAAGTTAGATTAGGTTTTTTGAGTAAACCCTCTGCATTTTTACGTGTGAATCTAAACAGAGGAATAGGAATCGGCCTTCATCCGGAGAGCTTTTCCGATTTCGCAAGGTCCCACACTTGGGAAAAGCTCCATGTTATGAAATCACACTGAGAGTCTCAACCCATCGAGTTGCGGACACACAGTGTGTTGTGATTCGCCACCAACAGCTATCTTGAATTAAGAATAGGCTCTTAGTGATGAATTTTTAGAACATGAATCTCTTTCTTGTGCTTTGAGTTAAGCACAACTAATGACAACATTGATTTCGATTCCAATCCATCCAAGTTCTCGATTGGAAAAGGTTTTATACTTCTATTTTTCCATTCTTTTTTATATATAATTTAAAGAATGGAGTTTATTGACTCATTTATTTCATTCTTGAGGATACTTGGAAGTGATAGGAAATTTGATCTTCTTCTTTAACCAGTGTTACCTCTTCCATGATGACCTGGTTCATCAATGGTGTCATCATCTCTTTTCTCATTTTGATCCACCATGATGCTTGAAAAATCAACCTCATCCTTCTTTAAATCATCTTTTTTCTCTCATTCCATCACTTTAAAAAATTATGTTCTTTGAAAATCACAACATCCTTCTAGAAGTGCAGCAATATCTAGACAGCATGGCAACGAGGATCTTTGCATTCATCAATATCATCTTGCTTGGTTGGAAACCTTTCTTGTTATCTCCCATAAATGACCTTAGTGATAAAAACACTTCTTTATTATTCATTTCTAAGAAAGGATCCCTTTGAGTTTGATTTTCTTTTGTAGATTCATTTTCCGTGTGGCATTTTGGAAGTTGATATAAGTTGTTTTTTTATTCATCTTATTCATTCTTATAAATGTCCTCATCCAAATGGAAAATTCTACCTAGATGAAATCATGGTTATTCGAGATCATAATAAAAATCTAAATTGGATGATTTCTCCTTAGATTTAATTTGAAAATGTTCCTTACTCAAATATGAATTATGATCACTAATAGGAATATTTTCATGGATGGTTAGAACATTATTATTCTCTAAATCAGGCACATTCAAATTAGCAACTATTTCTAAAAAATTTCCTTTACTATGACGTGATAGAATGTCAAAATTACTGATCTGATTTCAAGAAACCTCTTTGTGCTCATTGAGATCATTATCTCTATGTTTTAGCTTAAGATAAATAAGAAAATTTCATCTAACCTTTGTTTTTTTATTATATTCATTAAGCTACTTGGAAACCTTTACCTCTTTCTTGCACTCTTTTCCAACTATTGAATCTAATTTGATTAAAATTTTGAAACCCAATCTTGTAAATTTTTCATGAATTCATCGCTTTTGGTTCCTTTACTAGGATTCCCTCCTTGACTGATTTTCTAGTTGTCCCTTAACAAATTGGGCTTGGGAATGTGAGAGGAAGGGTGGGCTGGGTCTCAAACATATTTTGCAATGATTATGCAAAGGGGAAGGGTGAGAGAGCTTGGAATCTAAAACTAGGCTCATATGGTTGACAAGGAAGGTAAGTAGGAACATCCTTTAGAAAGGGTTCCTCCACCTTAAGCTTATTATCATCTAATACTTGTAATTGTTTAATTTTTTCCTTGAGATATTGAAATGTCTATTACATCCCTCGATGCTTGCTATCAAAATCATTGTTAGGAATAAAATTATTCTCATAACCTATATATCTTTATGAAAAATCAATATATCCCTATTTCTGAACACAATTATTATAAGGGTAATCATACTTGATTAGAAAAAATTATATCATGGGAATATTCATTGTGGTAAGGGTCATAATACTAACTGGAGGAGGATATTGATAAAAGAATTTGGATCTAAATAGTACAAATTCTCTTTGGGAAAGTAATTCTAATGAGGAGATAGAATCATGATTGGATGACCTCATAAAAGATGGAAAATGGAGGATAATGACTTCTTGGAAATTTGGGTTGCTCGGATTAGTGGAATGGTCGGATATGTTTTTAAAAGTTTCCTCCAAAGTCTGAAATTTTATTGAGCACACATAAAACTTGGAAAAATTAAATTTAGACCAAGATGTTATGGAATACCTACAAAAACTATGAGTTCAATGCTCTCATCGATCATGCCAAAAATGTTATGACTTCAAAGTGCACCCTAGATGAAGAAGTGCAAGAAACTCTTCACTTTGGTTGATACAATGGGAGCTTTGAGTTATGGGTGACTCGAGTTAAGGAGAACCTCAAAAATAGGTTGGTTCCCTTGAATTAATCAACTAAACTAGTTCTTTGGTGGGGTTGAGGGAGATATTTACAAACAAAAACTTAACGGAAATCATGTAAAATAGGTGATACACCAACATTTTGGGGACCTATGACTCGCATAAAACACTATGTATTGATTCTTTAAAGAACTCAGGATAATCACTTAATATGTTATTTGATGGGCTTTCACACTTAACAATGGCATTAACATACACTTAAAGTTGTATGCAAAGCTTAAAAACTACTTAATGGATGTTTTTGAAAATTATGAGCATGCAAAGGAAAAGATCATTGACTAAAATGTATCATAAATTTTCTATACCACACTTCACAAACTTACAAATGGAGGAAAATTAGTTTTTATTGCTTCAACAAGGTTTTGTAGTACAATCTCTATATAGTATAAGTATGATAGAAAAATAATTCGCCCACTCTTCTTGTTAAAATCAAGGTAAATATAGTGAAAAGGAAAAAATAATTATCTCAAATCACTCCAAAAATAATACTCCCTACATTAGTTCAACCCTAGATTTCTAATTGGAGACAAATCCATTGTTATCCAATTAGGTACAATTCGACCTCTTTTGCAAATAAATATAGTTTTTAATAATAATGAGGCAAAAATCATGTACATGGCTTTACAAAAGATAAAAATAAGCTTTCATGGTTTCATTAACTCCTAGGCAACCTTATCAAATTGTTTTATTTGTAAAAATCAAGATAATGTGTACGGAAAATTTATAGAAATTAAGGTAAAAAGGGGATCCCTTCCTTTGGTCTATCATGAAAAAGTTATGATTTGTTTTTTTTTTTTTGGAACATATGTATGCATGAGTTAGCGTAGTTGGTTTGTGTGAAATATATGGTTAGACATAGCTTTACCCCCTCCATGAAAAAGTAAGAATTAAAACATTAAAAACTTTAGCCAACCTTGGTATGGCAAGGTAATCATAGTTAACTCATGGTAATAAGTTTTAACCATGGAAAACCACTAAAACTAGCGTTTTTGAACAAGGAAAAGTTTGAAATCTATAGAATGAGGCAAGAAAATTTATGAAGCCCCAAAGCTTTAACAAATTTACTATGAACCATAAAGATAAATAAGATATATTCCTATGCATACATTATAACTTTGACAAAAACATCAAACTAAATTATATGTTACTCTCTACTCTTTGAAAGCTATAAAAAGATGAACCTATGAATATCCTAACAATCAATTTTGATTGTTTATTGCTCAAGGATTTGAGAGTAAGAGCTCACCATTAATGGCTACAAGACCATATGGTTCTTCTCATTTACCCAAGCTTGAGTTTGGAAAATGCAATAGATAGTGATAGCTCAATAACAATGAAGAAAGCTCTTAATCCTAAACAAAATACTATAGTTTATGCTAGAAAGGGAGAAGTGTTCTTAGAAATGGATTAGGGGTATCGGTTTAATAATGGTTTTCCATTTCTAAGAATGGAATGATTTGTATACATGTGCGCAACAAAAGGTAATCGTCCAAGAAGCACTTTTAGCAAGTCAAAGCAAGATTTCACTAGGTTTAGAGTCTAATTAATCTCTTAAGATTAATTAGGGGCCTCAAATAGGCTTAGGAATATTTCTACGAGCTTTTATCCAATTTTCACCCTCTGGAAAAATTAGGAAAACATGACCTTGCACAGAGAAATGGAGCTCACATTTCAGGCTCGAGCTGAGTGAGTTGAAGTGACATGGAAGCATTCAGATTTGGTGGGAAAAATTCTAATTCAGCAGACTCAAAAGGTCTGAAGGATATCAAATTCCAAATTCCAAAATTCAGACTTCAGACATTTGGGAATTCAAAGTTGACCGCAAGGTTGAGTAATGAACAATGTCATGTGGGGAGGAAAAAAAAGTCTCGAAACTCGAAGTCCAAAATTGAAACTTTGGGCTTTTGGAATTTCAAAGATATGCGACAACCGGATGGATGAAGAACTCCCAAAATCATGAAACCTAAATCCCCAAAAACACAAAGGTTTGAAACCCGAATTCAAAATTTCGAGACTTCGTGGTTTCAACATTTTAAAACATTAATGCCATTACGCTTGCAAATCACAACTTGAAGCTGAAACCTGATGTTTGAATTTCAGACTTCAGAGTATTGAAATTTCAAAGGATTAAAATCTCAAGAAAATGAACAATAATAGCGACCTTTGAAGTCAAAATACCCAAAGCTCGAATCTTGAAAGTCTAAAATTTCAGATTTTGGAGGGTGTAATGCAGTTTGGAATCCAAAAAGGTAGATCAACTAATCACATTTATTGTGGTATGGCATCGTCATCTTCATATGGCCATAAATTTTTACTGGGAGCTCGATGTGTAAAAAAGAGGAATTCTTTGAGTTGGTCATGTGGTTGAGTAATGAACAATGCCATGTAGGGAGGAAAAAATAAGTCTGAAACCCAAAGTCTAAAATTTAGAAATCAAGGCCAGGATTTGAGAGATATGTGATGATGGGATGGACGAAAAACCCTTGAAATCCTGAAACCGAAACGAACCCGAAAAATCCTAAAACCTAAACCCCTAAAATCCAGAAACCGAAACCCCCAAAATCCCAAAAATCTCAGACTCCCAAAATCCTGTAACCGAATCCCCTGAAATCCAAAAACCCAAATCCTCGAAAACACAAAGGTCTGAAACCTGAAGTTTAAATTTCAGACTTCAAGGTTTCATAATTTTGAAACATTGAAGCCCTAGTGCATGCAAATGACCACTTGAATCCCAAAACCTGAAGTCTTAATATTAGACTTCAAAATTTTGCATTTCGAGAGGTTTCAAGAACTCAAAAAGATGAAAAAGAATAAAGTACCTTTGAAGTCAAAATATCTAAAGCTCTGAATCTCGAAAGTCTAATTTTTTTATTTCGAGGGTGCGATATAGGGTTGGTGTCCAAAAAGGTAGATCAACTACTCAAATTTATTGCGGTATGGCACCCTCATCTTAATTTTAGTGAGACTAAGTATTCCAAAATGGGGAAATATAGTCTGCTATTTTAGAGGAATTTTTCTAGATTTCTCACCTAACAAAAAGATGAAGGTATCAGCTTCCTTTCTTCCCCAACAAGGTAAGGTACATGATTTTATGGGTTTTGTAGTGGTACCCATCATTTTTTCAAGGGATCTTAATGCATTTTAGGGTGGTTAAAGCAAGATTTTGAATTCCTTTCTCTCTCCCTTCTCTCTATCTTCATATATATTGTAAGGAGGGGCTCATTTAAAAAGGTTGCACACCTTGTATATGCCCCTCCCTTCTTATTCTTTTCTGTAAGATATTTTGGGAGATTCCAAACCTCCCTACTAGACATTGTGCAATGTAAATTATGTATCTTTGGCCCTAAATGTGACGTATTGTATCATCTTTGATAGCAATAAAATCATATCCATGGAAGTTTCAAATCTTATTTTTATTCTATTACATCTTTCTCGATCTTTCATTGCATGTAAGGCTATTGTTTATTGTTTTATTTTCATTGCAAGATTCTAGTTGTGTTATGTTTATTATGCACGTTCTCAACACTCCTTCTTAGTGCATTACCTTCCCTTAGAGTAGGTTTTATTTTCATGCATTTTCTCTATCTTTGTCTCCTTGGAAAAATTAGATTAGTGTTAGATCTGTAACTCTCTACACTTTGGAGTAGTTGGCACTAGGATAGGATAGGAAGCTAGCCTTCTCCGGAGGGTTATCCTAATTTCAAAGTCCCACACTTTGGGATAACTCCATGTTTGAAAAATCACATTGACTTCCTTGGCCTTTCACTTATGAGCAATCAGGGGTGTTGTGATTTGTCCATAAATGTTTTGGCATGTATGGTGGGACAAGGAATTTATTCCATGAGCTTTTAAGGCATTTTCAAGAAATCTAGACCTAAAAACTACAAATTTAAAATTTTGGACATATCACCTCAAAGCTAAAGTCCAAAATCAATTTTCAAGGGCTTAACTTGGTCAAAACAAGTCCAAATTTCACTAGTTGATAGATTTGGTGCTAATATTCAAAAGTGTATTTTTAGTTTTTTAAAATTTTGAAGTTTTTTAAATTTCAGGTTTCAGGATTTTAGGATTTTAGAAATCTTAGAATTTTGAAATTTTAGGTTTCGGGATTTCGAGGTTCTCCAAACTTCATATTTCAGGGTTTTGGCATTCAGAAGTCTTGCATTTTATCTTTTAGAAAATCAAATATACATGTCCTTCAATATTTTTATTTTAATTTTGTCATGTTTTGTGTGTGACTTGGAAAAATCCTTATATTTTGAGGGTAATTTCCTAAAACATCCAAGCAACTCCAAAGGGATAGAATTTAGTGGTATAGCAACATAGGTTACCCAAGTACATGAGAAGAATTTGAACTATGTCTTATACTACTGAGAAGAGGGAATATTTGTCTACTTGCAAATATTTAGATCAATCAGAAGAGCGTTTAAATGATCTAAATACGGTACTAAGGTTTACGGTATTCCATATTTGACTCTCAATGAATGGGCAAACAAAAGACTTTATTTTGATCCTTACAAGGAAATGGAAGAATCATAATTGGGTGTATATTGTGTACATAAAGAAAATTCACCCATTATCGATGTCGCTAAGCTAGAAAATAAGGATGATAATGAAGTATGGAAACTATTTTTTGACAGTTCAAGAAGGAAAAAAGGTCCTAGAGGGGTGTAATGTTGGTTTCACCACGTAACGTCAAGTATTATTCAAATTTTCATTTCTAGTTTTCTGTTCAAACAACACATTTGAATATGAGGCTTTGGTTCATGGACTTCATTAGGAAAGGAAAAGAGGTATAAAGAACTTACATGTGTTGGGGATAGTGAACTAAGCGTAAATCAAGTTAGAGGAGAACATGTTGCAAATAATGACCTACTCAAGAGTGAAACAAATAGGCTATGTGACATAATTGAGGACTTTAAAGATTTCAACATCAAGTCCGTACCTACGAAGAAGAATGAAACCACAGAGATATACTTGCATCCATTGGGGAAAATTTTGATGTTATGGATAGTATGAAAATAGACACAACACAGTCACATATACATTTGATTCTAAGGCCGTAGTTCTAGGTAACAACACAAGTTGGAAGGTGTTTGAAAATGATCAATAGATCGTTAATTTCTTTTAGGTAGAGGCTGAATTCTCAGCTATGAACCAAGATAGATTGGAGAAGAAGTTCAGGGATCAAGTATTTTATCTACAGACCAACAATATTCCCAAAGTCTTGGTTACGTTGGAGTCTATCTTCAACCTAAATGATCAAGTTTGTAAAGAGAAATACAACATACAAAGTCAAATGAGATGATTCAAAACCAACTTCTGTTTAAGAAGGTAAAACACTCCAAATCGGAAAATTGGCCACTAAGAAGGAGAGATATGAGTTCATACAACTTTGCCAAGAGTTTATGGATTTTTCTCTTACAAATATGAAGACTGATAATGATTCAATCCAAATTTGGCTCAATATATGATAGAATTGGACCCATATGTTAAGCTATTAAAAAGCAGAGACCAAAAGTAAACCCACACATTGATCCTCTCATGAATAAAGAGCTAAAAAATTGATAGAGGTATGCATTATATTTCCAATCAAACACTCCGGTTGGGTTATAAACTTGAGTGCTGGTCGGTAAAGAAGAAAGGAGAGATTAGATTGTTTGAAAACTTTCAAGACCTGAATAGGGCATCTCTCAAAGACCATTATTCACTCCCTTCATTAGAGAAAATCTTACAAGTGGTAGCCAGCTTGGAAATATTTTCCCTCCTAGATGGCTACTTAGGGTATAATCAGATAATGGTGAAAGAAGACAATCAGTTCAAAATGGCTTTCACCACTAACTGGGGCACCTATTCCTATAGGAATATTCCATTTAGACTATCAAATGTTGGGGCCACTTTCCAAAGGGAAATGGATATGTCATTCAAGGGGTTGATCAACAAAATAGTGTTAGTGTATCTTGATGATATCACTGTGTTCTTTAAAAAAGTAGCAGATCACCTCTTTCATCTGAGACTGGTCTCTCAAAGGTTTCAAAGATTCGGGGTATCATTGAATCCCAAAAATGCATATTCTTTTCTCACGAAGGCAATCTTCTAGGCCATGTTGTGTCAAAGAAAGGATTGATGATTGAACAAGAACTATTTTAAGAAATTTGAGTATTTTCCCTTGCCAATTCATAAGAAGGATCTTCAAAGCTTCTTAAGAAGGATAAATTTTGTCCCTAGATTTGTACCAAACATTTCCACTCTTGTGAATCCAATAGCACTAATGTTAAAGAATAACATGGCATTCAAGTGGACTGCAGAAGGTAAATAAAGTTTTGAGGCTATCAAAGAGGCTATATCTCAAGCCCCAACCCTCATCAATATGGAATTCTCTAGGGATTTCATGTTATATTCTTTTGAGGGCCAAATACAATCTCTGCAATCCTAGTACAACAAAATAAAGAAGGATCTAAATAGCTGGTTGCCTTATTTAGTCAAGTTTTATATGACTATGAAGTTATATTATCCATTGAGACACTCATTCTCGTAATTATTAGAAGTCTAAAGAATTTCAATAACCTAATCTCAAACAACAAGATCCAGTGATAATATCACATGTAGGAATTAAGGACTTCCTTCTAAATAAGGATTTGAGAAAGAAACATGTAGGTTGGATCACCCGTGTCATGGAGTAAGACATTGAGATCAAATTCACTAAGCTAGTCCGTGGAAAAGGATTGTGTGAATAACTAGCCTTAAGTCGACATGATGAAGAAAGTTATGAAATCAAAGTTTTTTTGGTGCTACAGGATATCGGGAGAAAGAAAATGATAATTTTCCCACTCCTTCTTAGACTCAAAATATTATACATTTCCTACAAACATTCCTATTCCCTCCATAAATGAGAAAATCTAAGAGAAGGTACTTCAGACTTCAAGCCATTCCATATGTGCTTTTTGATGGTATCTTCTTCAAGAAGGACATCAATGGATTTCTATTAAGTTGCATTGGAACAGGTCAAGTTGAAAAGGTGTTATAGTAATTTCACAATGGAGAGGTTGGAGGTCATTTTTATTCATGGGTAACAACTCTCAAAATAATGAAGGAAAGGTACTATTGGCCCATAGTGTTTAGTGACTTTTATGCCTAGATCAAGAAGTGTAAAAGATGTGAATTCTTCACAGAAAAGGAAATATTGGCAGCACTTCCATTGCACCCAATTTAATTTGGCCAGCTATTTTTGCAATGGGGATTAGACTTCATCGAGGTCATCAATCCAAATTTGAGCCAAGGTCACAAGTGGATTCTGATAGCAAGAGACTATTTCACCAAGTGGGCCGAGGCAGTAGCACTAAAGGAAGTAAACAAGTCTAGAATACTAGACTTATATAAAGGAATAATGAAAAGGTTAGATGTATGAGCCATTATCATTTCAGAAAATACATTAGTATTCCTATGTTCCAAGAACACATAATGGGCTATTAGGAATGGGATCTACTTGAGCACCTCTTCAAACTATTACCCATGGGGTAACTAATGCATCGATTCCACGAATAATAATTTTCTAAGAATCATTTAAAGGAATCTAGAAGAGAATGATAGGACATGGCATACCAAGCTCAATTCCACCTTGTGGGCTAATAGGATCACACCAAAAGTGTCGTAGGTAATCCCCTTACAATCTAGTCTACGGAAAATAGGTAGTGTCACCTATATCACTTGAATTTCTAACATTGGAACTCATGAAACAGCTAGAGTTTTTGAGTTTGAACTTATGGAAGCTAGGTATGACAAATTTATGGAATTGGAAGAAATGAGATGATATGCCATGCAAAACCATGGAAAATGATCAAGCCAGTATCAAGAGATCATTTGACAAGAAGGCCAAGGCAAGAACCTCCCTGGAAGGGGAATTGGTTCGAAATGGGATGCAGATTGGAAAAATTGATCAGATATTCTAAGTTTTATGCCATTTGGAGTGGCCCCTACATGGTCACAGGATGTAAGAATAACAATTCCTTCCAACTATCTACTTTGGACAAAGAAAACTTCCCATTCCGGAAAAAAATCTATCTTAAACATTGCTACTAAAAAGGAAAGGTTTCACCCTTGTAAATATTAACTTAGGATTTTAATTCCTCTAAGTCCATATGCACATTTTCTTATTTTAGATTATGTTTCTGTTCCTAAGTTTCTTCCACACATGTTTTATTCCTCCCAAGTTTTATCATTGTGCATTTTAATGTTCCTCCCAAGGTTAATGTTTTAGTAGGAAATAAGTTAATACTTGTGAGAAATAGTTGTTAATTTCAAAGGAAAACAAATGCAAAGCAACTAAAATCAGTATCGGGATAGTCTATTTAAGGAATAGGTAAAAACTCCAGATCATTACAATTTTCCACTATCACAAAATATTAGCTTTAATATTTCCTTATACAAATTGAGAGTGTAGGCAGTAGATCAGGTTCAAGGTCAAGCATTTTGTTAGAAGTTGGGAGCAAGTTTAAATTACAAGATCAGTATGAGACCATCATTTATGACTCCATGCCCAATGGATACTTCGAGGAAACTGATCTTTTACCTTGCATGTAGGTAACCCTATGAGTCACCAAATTGTTTTCTAATTTTTCCCCTCTAGAGAAATCAGACAAACACGACCTCTTACAAAGAAAACGGAGGGATTGTTTCAGCCATAGGAGCTCATATTTTAGGCTCGAGCCAAGAAAGTTGAAGTGACATGGAAGCATTTGGATTTGACAAGAAAAAATATGAATTAGTGGAATCAGAAGTTTGAAGGACATCAAAGTCCAAAGTCTAAAATTCAGACTTTGGACATTTATGAGTTCAGAGTTGGCCATAGGGTCAAGTAATGAATAGTGTCATGCAGGGAGGAAAAAGAAGTCTAAAACCCGAAGTCTGAAATTTAGACTTCATAATTTCAGAGATATGCAAAGACCGGATGGATGAACAACCCCAAAATCCCAAAACCCGAACCCCAAAATCCCAAAACTTGAACCCCTGAAATCCTAAAACCCGAACCCCCAAAATCTCAAAACCCAAACCCCACGAAATCCTAAAATATTGGACCCCGAAATCCCAAACCCAAACCCCCAAAATCCTTAAATCTCGAACCCTAAAATCTCAAAACCTGAACCCGAGAAATCCTGAAATCTGAACCCCTGAAAACATAAAGGTCTAAAACCTAAAGTCTTAATTTTGGACTTCAAGGTTTCAACATTTTGGAACATTGAAGCCCTAGTGCACGAAAATCATCACTTGAATCCTGGAACCCAAAGTTTGAATTTCAGACATTGTAGTTTCATTTTTGGGAGGTTTCAAGAACTCAAGTAGATGAACAGTAATAATGACCTTTGAAGTCAAAATACCTAAAGCTTTGAATCTTGAAATTCCAAATTTTTGGATTTTAAAGGGTATGATGCACGTTCGAGTCCGAAAAGGAAGATCAATTACTCACTTTTATTATGGTATGGCACCCTTATCTTAATTTTAGTTTGACTGATTATTCCAAAATGGGGAAATATATTCGCCATTTTATAGGAATATTTCAAGGATTCTCACCTACCAAAAGGATGAAGGTATGGGATTCCTTTCTTCTCCAACAAGGCAAGGTACATGGAGGTATGGGTTTTGTAGTGGTACCCATCATTATTGCAGGTGATTTTAATGCATTTTTGGGTGGTTGAAGAAATATTTTTAATTCCTTTGTCTCCCTTCTCTCTATCTTTGTATATATTGTCAAGAGGGGCTCATTTCAAAAGGTTGGACACCTTGTATATTCCCCTCACTTCTTCTTCTTGTCTATAAGATATTTTTGTAGATTTCAAACCTCCCTACTAGACATTGTAATGTAACATTTTTCCTTTGGCCCTAAATGTGATGTATTGTATCAACTTTGAGAGAAATAAAATTAGATCCATGGATGTTTCAAACCCTTCGTTTTGTTCTATGCACCTTTACGATCTTTCATTTCATGAAAGGTTATTGTGTATTGTTGTATTTTCATTGCAATATTCTAGTTGTGTTGTGTTTATTATGCAGGTTATTCAACACTCCTTGGTGCATCACCTTCCCTTAGAGTAGGTTTTATTTTCATGCATTTTCTCTATCTCTATCTCCTTGGAAACATTAGATTAGTGTTAGATATGTAGCTCTCTAAACTTTGGATTAGTTGGCACTAGGATAGGATAGAAAACCAACCTTCTTCATAGGGTTATCCCAATTTAAAAGTCCCACACTTTGGGATAACTCCATGTTTGACAAATCACACTGAGTGCATCAACCTTTCACTTGTGAGAAATCATGGGTGTTGTGACTTCTCCATAATAGGAGCATCAAGAGGGGGTTTGGATAGATTTTGGGAGCATTGGAAGTGGGAGTAAGGTAATGAGAAGATATAGTAGTCAACTTGTAGATAAGAAGGATTAATCAACGTGTATTGGTCAATTAAGAGGTTTTGAAGGGAAAAGAAGTCTAATTGACGAAGTTTCATCAATTTTCATGGAGAAAAATACCTAGTGCAATGTTAGGAATAATATTACTTGTATCAAACTATGGGTGCCTACACAGTTGAAACCCTATAGTGGGATCATTTGGCCATTCACATTTTTTCTTGGTGAATAATATGTTAAGGGAAAATCTGCCATTTTTTAGATGGCCACCATTAAGTTTCTTGAGCTCTTTAATCCGGGTTCTATGCATTTTGGACTTTTTTTTGTGCCCCTGTGACAATATTTTTGTGAGATTATTTACTTGGCTATTTTCTATATAGAGCTCTGTGGAGTTTGATCTTGGATTTTCTAAGATACACTAGTGGTCTATAGCTTGGGTTTTTTTTTTGAGATCTCGTATGGTTTGGGGTTTTGTACCCAACTCTGGTTTTTCGCATTGTGGGTCACCACAACTCGATTTAATAGACTTGAATCATCCTTACTATGCGCTCAATTCGTTGATTAATTTCTCATCTTGCCCATATATTGAGCTTGCATTTTTTTTATGGGCTTTCTTTGAGCTCATATGGCTCTACATTTTTTGTTCCCCTTGATCTTATACGTTTTTCAATGCCTCTCTGTCGGGTCGTGTTGATGGTTTTCCATGGCTCATCTTTTCATCCTAGCTCACTTAGTGGTGGAATATAGAGCTTGTTATTTCATTACATGGATCAGCTGGGGTTTAGATTTATCAAATAGGGCTCTGTATGGGTGATTTGAATCTATTTCCTTCCTCAACTCAAATATGGGTGACCTATACTACGTTTGCATGAGTTGTTTTTGTGTTGATGTTAATTTTGGTTTTTATATTTTCCTCTAACTTTAGGCTTTGTATGTGATGGGGTTTCATCCTTGATCTATTTATGACTCTTTCCTCACTCGGTTTATTCTCTTTGCATTCTTAGCTAATCTAGCTTGTTTTATGTGTGGATTTGGGAGGTAAGTGTGTTCAATTTTCTATGTGCCTCGAGCTTTCTTTTGGTTATGGTTTATCGAGCTCGAGGATATTTTCCTTCATTTCCTTTGTGATTTCAACCTGTTTAAGACAACTCGACCTCGTGACTTCCCAGCCTAACCTTTGATCTATTATGGTGACAACTTCTTAGTGCTAATCTCAGTGAGGTATCAAACATAGTTCAGAATTTTAAGGTTCACATACTTCTATTTAGCTCATCACTTATGTCACACAACTAACGAAGAACTCTACCTCTAGTTTTTTCCAATCTCGGTTGAAGACTCATTTACAACTCGGTGGGTTCCTAAGAATTCATCTCATATATTTAATTTTAATGGTTCTCCATATCGTTGCATTACTCATCATGACTCCATTTGCAAAGTTTGGGCTTATTATTTTTTGTACATAGCTCACAAGGTCTCTAACTAGCCTCGTCATTTATTTAGCTCTCTAGGTCACTTTCATAGCTCGGTGAGCTCTACCATTTTCACAACTTGTCATAGCTTGATAACCAACTTGTTGTGTCACTTTCACAAGACGGACTTTTTTAGTGAGTTGATTTACTTTTGCTTCGCTTTTGGGTAAGAAACATTTTTTTGAATATTTGAAAATTTTGGGGGTGTTTTTCAAACAATAATGGCTCAAAATTCATTGTAAAGTTGTTTCCTATAATTTAGAACACCTTCTTAAATGCATAACTGATATGAAGATTTTGGAATATAATGGAAAGCCCTTATTTTTGTTTTATGAATATTTTCCATTCTTGCACTATTAAATTATTCTCTTAGGATATCATCATTTTATTGAAAATGTAATGGAAAATGGGAATTTCTATAAGTCTTCATTCCTTTTTGATCTTTTCATAGATGTATCATATTATGCAAAACTAAATTTTATTTCCATGATATAGAAATCGTTTTCTGAAAGTCACATTTTTGTAAAAATGTATGGCTATGTTTGAGTTGAAACTCTTGTAGTTTCTCATTCTATTATCCATTATAAGAATTTATTTGCTTGAGAGGTTGGCGAAGATCTGAAAAATACACTTTTGTAAAATGAAGGAAAAACTCGTTTATTTCATTCTCGAAAATTAATTTTGCACATTATAAGTGGCTTACATTTTCCCTTCATTTCTGGATATTGAACATTCCTTTTGACAGGATTTCTAAAAACATGTTTGAAGCACATTTTTCTGAAGAATTGATGAATGGATTTTTTTCCTTTTGTAAAGAATCTATTCCTAGATATAAAATATGTATTTGCTTCTATGCATTCTAGAAACTTTTGTAAACTGAAAATCTGTCATTTTTTCCATAAAAGTATGGTTGTATTTTTCATCCGAAACCAATCATATTTTGGAAACTCACCTCCACAAACATGTTTCTCTTTAAATTAATATTTGGAATAGTTTTTTTGGAAAATTCATGACTATTAGATGCATGAGGAAGAACTTTCCTAAATCTATAGGAATGCATACTTGAAACATACTCTTTAATGCATAATTAAAATTACATCTACCTTAAAAGTTAATGCATATTGACTATGAAATTTTTTTACTTGAAAGCATTTATTTCAATTTCATTGAATGTAATACTCTTTATTTTTGTAATTTTACCTCATTCTTGTAATATGTATGAATATTCATGTTCATCCTTTTCTAATCTTGAAATCCTTTCAAATTTGGTACTTGGAATAAGATGTTTTCATTTCTATAACTTGCTTCTAGAATTTATATATTGTCAAAGTTGATAATTTACTGAAGTATGGAGACCATGAGCTCTAATATCATCTTTTTTTTTCTCTTTCATGTCTATGGAGCATAATATGGATCCAACTTGGATATGCAATCTGTGTAAGGAAGGGGGTCTCATCTACCATTCAATGATGGGTCCTCTTCTTCTTTACATTCTCATTTTTAATTTGTAGACTCGGGTCAAAGCATATAACTGTGTCCCACTTTTTTGTAGTTTTTGTACTTTTAGCAAACTATGTTTGACAACCAAAACATGACCAAACACATATAAAATGACCAAACATGCATTTTTAAGAGGCTATAAATACCAAGGTGCAGGGCATCCAGAATTTACCTGATTTTTAAATTTTTATAGTATTTTTTTATTATTTATTTACTAGTCATATTTTAAAATATTTATGGCCAACAAGTGGGACCTATATTATTTTACTTTTGCATTCATATTCCATGGCTAGTGTGGGGAACTTGTAAAATATTCTTATTAATATAGGTACCTTTTTTATGCCATGAGTTGTTTGTTGCTTCTTTTCATTACTTTATTCACATAATTAAATGAACATCTGAAACTCAATACTTAACACAACTACATATATGAATAATGCACTAAAATGAATCACTTATACCTTTTTCTTGTTAATTTGAAACTGAAAACTAAAAATATGAATGGATGATCCTCCCGCAATCGTAACTTTCCTTAACACCTAATAATTTTTCAATCGCAATTTGATCTCCTTTTATTCTATGATGTTGATTTCTAATGTATGATGGATTTCCTATCTTTTCCAGGACCTTGCAATAGTATTGAATGGTTGATACATGATCTTGA